>JAABKJ010005591.1:0-22881 GCA_011634705.1 Andricus grossulariae | reverse complement strand
TATATATATATATATACATATATATATATATATTCTATTCAAGTCAAGTCTATTTACATTTATATTTTTAATGGATATTTTACGCCCACAATAGAAATTAAAAGTGTATTCCAATTTCCGCATAATATTAGTTTTCCTCAATTTTGTTGGTTCAAAAAAAAATGTTTGTTAGGTTAAAAACCGATTTCTTAAAAGAACCAAAATTTTTTGGAGTTTCAGAAATTTCGCGCTGGTTAACGATGAACAAACAATATAATATCCATTTGTTGACAGACGAATGTCATATCTTCTATCTATAAGTAATAAGATAAGATCTAATTGTCGGCAAATAGATTACTTTTATCAGATCCACGTTGTTCGTTGATTGAAGAAATTAATTTTATTTCAAATGCCACATATATATATATATATATATAGTTATATACCATTGCAGAAAAATTATACCGTCGAGTCAGCATTCAGTAAAACATACAAAAAGATTTTCAGTCCTTGCATATAGAGTTCTATTAAATTATATGCTATCGAGAAATGCAAACGTTGAACATAGAACATATATGTATAATCAGTGTTTTCTTACATCAGCATTTTAACCTTTTCTACGCCTTTTAGACTCGCTTAAAAAATGTCGGTTTCACATTTACGTAACGTTTTTTAAATGAAAAATTACGGTTATTATGGTACTGTCTCAAATTTACTACCAATCTTACAATTAATTCTTTAATTCTAAACTATTTTTTCAGTGAATAATTTTTTTCAGTAGTATTATTATATAGCACCGCTGGTCAATAACTCTTTATCTTCGTTTTTGCGATAAAAAATTATCTTCTCCGGCTCGTAAAGTAAAAAGCCAATTACGCACGATTGGCAGTTTTGCTCGCCTTGAGCATATTCACCTGGCATATTTGGCACGCTTCGAAAATTAAATGCCGTAGCATTTCGGGAATGCAACTTCAACTCAACTCAGAAAAATATATATTTTTTTTAATCAAAAAGTTTCTGCTGATTAAAGTGAATAATTTCTGTAATCGTATAGCGATTTTTACTTAATCGAAAACGTTTTCTCATTATGTTTATCGCCCCATTCTAATTATTATTTTTAAACATTTTCTAGAATAAAAAAAAAAAATTCTTTAAATCGGAGATTCAAACATATTAAGGGTTATTTTTTGGATAAAAATTTGACGAGACACAATTTTGACATTGTGCCTTCTTAACCGCATTACTTTTTAGTACTTTTTTATACTTAGCATTGCTTTTAGGTTAATTATCTTAAATTAAAGAATATTTACTTGATTCAAACATATTCTTTTTGAATTAAAAGAATTTCTGTTGCATCCAATTTACTGAAATTTAGAAAATTTACTGATTTAATCGAATTATCTTTCTTGACATACATCAAGGAAATATTTTGTTGAGTCTACAACACTCAGAAAAATATTTGCATATTAGAATCATAGTAATGTTTCTTTGATTGATTTCAAGAATCTGTCATTGGTTGAAACAAAATTTCCTTAATTTCAATCAATTGGCCTATGGAATAAAAAAGTTTGCCTATGATTTTAAGAATTGAAATTAAATTATTATAGTCAAGTCTTATAAAGGAAGAAACATTACTTTTTATGAAAAAAGTTTAAAAATTACGAAAAATAATCATTTAAATTAAAGTTTGCTTAACTGAACTTTTTCTTCCTTTCGATTGTTACTAATTTTTTTTAAATGGCTGAAGTTTAATCAATCATGGCTTTTTTTTCGAGGATAACATTCCCTATAACTCTATTGTTTCCAATTTTTAGAATAAGTGAATAATCTTCAAATATGTTCATTTGCTTAAAAATATTTTCTTTAAAAAAAATTGTTTTAACGATTTCAGCCGTAAAAAAATTACTTTTCAAATTTGAATAAGTACAGTTGCAGAGAATTTTTTCCCTGAAAAAATAAGCCTCCATTTATTAAAATTCAATCATTTTTCGAAAATTGTTAAGAAGTGATAGTAAGAAAAAATTAAATTACAAAAAAACATGAAATCTTTTTATTTGAAATGACATCATTAATAATATTATTTTATTCTTAAGATCATAGAAAAACTATTTTTTGAGAGATCTGATTTTTGACACGACTATCGTAAAGAAAACTTTCTCTGATTCTTCCTGAGGTCTTGGGGGAAGAAACTTTTTTCTGGATTTTTATAATTTAAAAGTGATGTCTTGATGTGTGTGTACTGGAATGAAAGGAAATTTCTTTAAAGCAGTGTATCATTCCTGCTTCAAAAAAATAATTTCTTTGACCATACTTCCGTACTAAGGAAGACCCGTGACATTATCGATTATGTCGATTTTACCATTGCCAGGTATACAAAAATAGACCAAAATCGCTAAGTCACTGACGCAAGTTTTTGCTTAGTGCGGCAATATAAATCAAGTCAATTTTTTATTCTTATTCCAATGCACCTCTTTTCTGGGAGTTTAAATTTCTTAAACTTTTGTGTGTAATTCAGGCAGCTTTCTCTGTTCATAACGGTATTAAAATTTAGTGCGCTTTACGCTCGGGTCGAGCGCACTTCTGTACACATCGTACACATCCGTTAATACTCATAGATCCATCTATTCAAGCGCACACTCATGTATTCACTTACAGCGTAAGCATGTGTGCATGAACAAGTGGGGATCCCGCAGTCCGCAACGCAAACCTAGCCACTTGGACACGTACACAGGCTCTAGAGAAGAACAAAGAAAAGAGCCCTAGCGACCGGCAATGCGGCAACGCAGAGCGCAAAGCGCTTGCGCGGTTCAGTCCAATGTGAGTCAAGGACGACACGTGCGGCTACAAACGACCTACTTATTTCTTGTGCTTCGGGCACAATCGGTCAGCGGCCGAACATTTCCGAACCTAGAAATAGGACGCCAGCAGACGCTAAGCTCCCCAACAGCTTCTCCCTCCTTGTTCTGTTCTATCACCCAAAAATTTATAGCGTTATAGCGATCGAAATTCACTGCGGCATATTATATCCATTCTAAACCTGTTCTCTGAGGAAGAGGAACAATTTTTCTTTTGGCAAATAGTCTTCTTACTCATAGTATCCAAAATACTTTTGAAAAAGAAAATACACAGAGAGAAAAGGTTTCGTTGAATCAAAGAAACATTACATTGATATTGAGACAAAGAAACTAATTTTGTTTGAATTAGTACAAATCAGGGGCGCACATACCATATAAAAGAAGTAGCGGTCGCTACCCAACTGAGTGGGCGGGTACCCAAAAGGTTGGGTGGTTGGGGGTGGAAAGGATCATAAAATGCAGATTTTATTGAAAATAAAACTGTAAAGTATCATAAATAGAAGTAAATAAAAACCGTTTTCACAAGCAATAATACGAAGAATGATTTCTTTGCTACGCCTGTGGCAGATCGATGGTGCCCCTGGTACAAATATTGCATTTATAAACAATTTGGGGTCTGGATCTGGACGTAGGTAAAGCAAAAGTAACGACCGATTGGTTTAATATAATTTTTTATTAAGTGAAACAATTAGGGCGTACAACCTACTTATCGGTCAAGTCATCCCTCGAGTACTGACTCTGCAGTCTGCACCCTCATCCCCTATCTATCCATCTATCGAACTACCAATGATCTAAGAATATCCATCTTTTTCGAGTGGAAAGATAAAATTATTATAATTATAGTAAAATAAAAAGAGTGATACAAAAATAAATCTAAGAAACTGTCTTAAAATCAATCAATATTATTTTTGTAAAAAATAAAACGTTTTAATTAATTTGGAGAAAAAAGTACGTAATGGTAAAAAGTTTGAGCATACAATACTCCACTGATAAAATTCAATGGAATTCCTCTCATAACAATTTTTGATCGACGAAAATCGGTGTGATATATCCATTTCCCCTAATATATAATTTGTGCCCTTTTCTCTATTTGAACAGTCATTTCCAACTAATTGAGATCTAGAAAGTGGGTCGTGTACACAACATTACCTTTCGATTTCATTTTGGAGAATTTTCGGGACGACTAGTCCATCCCCTTTCCCAGCTCCCCGAATTTTTCGGGACAACTAGACGCAGTCAATTATTAAATATTAAATATATTACATTTTCTTAAAGTTTTGTAAACGTTATCTTAAAAAAGAATATTATAAAAGAAAACGATAGTCATCATCTTAAATGTCATCGTCATCATGATCTGATTATCAATGTTTTATTCCAAGACAGGTCCGTAATAAATTTTGCATTGGATATCTTATTCATCAGCTTATTTTATGCCTACAGCAATTCACTTGAGCTCGTAAAAGTTTTTTTTTCATCCTCAAATCGTTTTGCACAATTGCATTCCTCGACTTCCTTCTCCTTTCTTGTCAATTCTTTTCTCCTTAACAATCTCTTTGTACTTTTATTCTGGCAACAATCTCAGATAAAGTGACTTATATGATTATTTATTTAAACACTATTATCCTCCAAATATAGTCCTACATTTTAAAACATAAATAGATGCACTTACAAAAAATATAGCACATACTACATCGACATTACTCCATCCAATTTTTAAGGAAAATATAGACTCGAATATAGAGAATCGTTCCTTTTGAACATATATAATTTGAACCTATTGCTCAGAAAAAATGGACTCACTTCGTAAACCATAATACACAGAATACACTACACTGCATACCATTTGCATAATTTGTGAATGTATAATGTATATTTTACCATTTTCGAGTTTCGTGTGTAGTACTGGTTATTTTTCCGAGTTCAAGTATATATGCAATATGCATAGTATATTTATTTTCATATTGTGGAATTCCATGATGATATATATTACTCAAATCAATACCATTCATTTAAGATTTAATAATATTTACACGCCTAGGATAATATTCCTTTGTTAAAAATGCTGACTCTTTTACAACAGATACGATTTTATTATGATATACAAAATTCGGAAGTTATTTTCATTATTATGCTACGAGTTTAAATGTACTGAGATTCACACATGTCATATAAAGTAGCGGATTCAATTGTTATGGCCAATGATCACCCCCTAATGATTGCCTTTTAACCTCATTTAAACCGCCAGTCCACATGAACCAATTCATAATTCAAAATGTACATTCAGGTTAAATTACATTGACGCAGAAATGTTGTGGTAAATTCAATACGAAATTTGGTAGTACTTTCTTCTATAGCATTAAAATTCATTCTCTCTTTAAATTAAAATCAGTGAAAAGTTGTCACAGAATCAAGTCAGTAACGGTTTTCACTGATTAAACACTGAATTTTACTGATTATGTGATTAAATAATGAAAATTCTGAGGTTTTACTGATAAATCAGTAAAACTTAGTAATTCATCAGTAAAAAAACTGACTCATAGCTAGAATTAAGCCTCCAATTGAAATTAGTAAAAATTTTAACTGATTCAAATTTAGAGAGCAAAATAGACTTAAATGGAGTTTTCCGTTCGAGCAATATACAAGGATATTTACAAACAAAATGCAGATTCTTTTGTCTGAAAAAAATTGAACGTGCTTTTCTTCATAACGATATTTATTTTTTTTATAAAACTTGATATCACACAACTGAACAATTATCCGTAACTCTTCCCAGCTAGAAGAAACATCAGTTTTCCTAAAATCCTCGTAATAATCCAAGTGTGAAGATAGAATCTACCTGCGATCATCGGGATTCATCCGATGTCCTCGAGTTTCGAACGGCACGATTCCGTAATTACACGATGATCCCATCTCGCTTGAAAGAAAAGAATGACGCGGTGCGGAATACAGGTTACGTATATAGCATAGTATGCACGCATGCATACTTATATACCTATAGTATGCCAAACCACAATTTTATCCCACACACACTCAAAACTTATCCTCGAGGTCGGTGTGAATTACGGAAATCGGTGTGGCGGCCACTGCGGCGTCCTAGATACGAAACATACGGGAAATCGATAGAAAAATGGGTCAAAGTTTACCTGCTACAGAGCTCGGTTTCGGGTGGTACGAGGAAAGGGGAGGGATAGCAGAAAGAGACTTAAGATTCGTAGCTTTTTCAACTCCAAAGTAGGGGAGGATCCCTTAAGAAAGAAGGAGCCGAGGGCACCTAGTAGTGGAGGGTGAAAGGGTGGGGGACTTCGACTACTAGACTAAGAGTGGGGACTAGAAGCCAAGTGCGCTTTTTGCTTTATCTGGCTTTATCTGCTCTCGCTCTTCGTGCTGGGGACACGCGTTTCTCCTTCTCGTCCGGAAATTTTCCAGCTGGTGAAAGTGCAAAAAAGTGATTATCGCGTTCTTAATAGTGACAAAAAAGTATTATTGAAATTTAGACCTAAATATTACAAAATTTACAAAATAGGTTTATAGTTATTTGTCCACAATACTTCGCGATAATCTCAATTGATCACAAAGTGACTAAATTGAAAGACCAGCAAAGTCTGCATTCAGAAGTCTTTCAATCAACCGACTTCATGCTAATTTCAGATTAATTGAAAATGGTTTTTTGGACAAACAAGTAACCTAGATTCTTTTATAACTTTAAATAATTAAATTATCTATCGCGCATCTTCCATGAAAGGATTTTTCTCTTCTGCACCTTGAACGTTCGTCTCTACTCACTTTTTTTCCCCTCGTGGCTATAATTTCTGTAAATCATTTCCGCGCGTGGTACGGCCAGTTTTCATCGCGCGGTGGTATGCGCGATTGCCGCGCTGGCGCTCCCGTGTGCGCAAGGCAGTCACGTGATGACACAGTCCCTGCGGGTGGTGGCCAATCGCGACTTGCGCAGCAAAGGAACTCCAATCAAAGAACCTCGCGACGCGAGTGCGCCGTATCAGATCGCTCGGTGGTGGGGTTAGCGAGAGTGCGGCGCGGACTACGCGCTCGCATGCACTCTCGTTCGTCGCAGCCCGCATTGAGAGTCGGTTGTGTCCGCGACTCGTTCCGTGCTTATCAATTCGTCTTCCACGGTGGCAGACTGCGATAAAACTCGAATTCCACGTTCAACCGCTTTTACCAAAGTGCCTCGATTTTCCATCAATTTCTTAAAAGGATGAAAACTTCGGGACTCTACCTTGAGATTCTGCGGGAAATTTCCAGTGTGTCGCGTGCACTCGTCGCGCTTCCGCGTTCTAATTATCTCGGTCGACGCCATCTTGGATCCCAACTGGGTCACCGATTGTAGCGAGTTTGCCGCTCGTGCCGCGCTTTTTCCTCGTGGACTTCGACTCGCGAGCTCGTGACTCGAAGTTTAGCAGCTGCTATCAGGTTTTCAAGTTCTTGAATCTCGGGATTAAATTTTTTTAATTCGAATCGTTTTGAAATTGTTAAAACTGTGTAGTGGAAATTTCCATAGTCGCGTGATAGAAACTATTCTTGAACTTGTGCAGTGGAGAATAGATTTTTCCTATTCTAATAATATGATTCCCGTTTTTGAAGTCTCAGAATTCCTTTGTAATTTCGGTAGTCACGTGTCCTGCCTTTTTGTAATGGCTCATACGTGTTGAATACATTAGTGTAATTTTTTTGCAATAAATTTCAAAATTTTCTCAGCGAGTCTGCAATTTTAGACTTTTTTGAAGTCTCGTCCATACTCTGAAGTATTTGAAATTTAATTCAAAAAAGTGAAGAAGTATAAGCCTTTATCAAATTTCCGAGAAGTATCTGAGTATCCAGCCGTTCGAGGAATTCATTTCCCCAGGTAAGTTTTCTCCAGGTGTGACTCACAAAGTGTGACAGCCTGACGGATTTTTCATCGTTTTTCGAAGTGGCTCTGGTTTTTCGCTTAAAGATGGCGGCCGGATCGACTCGTGGTGTGGGGCACTGTGACGCAACGATCACGTGACTGGACCGTGGCTAGGCAGTTCTAGCTGGGCCAGTGTGTGATCTAACGTTTATTACGCCAGTTGGAAGTGCTGCTCGCAAGCAGCTGGACCTGCTTTTTACGATCTAGGAGTCGCGGAGTTGGTGGGGGTGAGAATCTGACTTGGCTCTGCTTAGTCGATAGTCAGTCTTTTTCTCTCTCCTATTGACCCCGTGACATGTCATCGAGACTGATTGAGAGGAAGTGCCAACGGATTCCGGAGGGCGCCGAATCTAGAACGATGGAATGTGGAACATGCGTTCAGACTCAGCAGTGAAAGCCGTGTTCCCTTAGCTGTGTTCACTTTTTAAGGCTCTGGGATCACGGAAAACACTGCGGCGAGTCTGGACTATCTACTGAAACTTTCTCCTCACGAACGAACGATTCATCTTTAAATCCATTTTCGGATTACTTGTAGTGAAACGCGCCCAAATGTGCTGTGATTTTTGCTGAAATGGGAACTTTCTACATAAAGAAGAATAGAATTCTTTCAAGATGGTGTACAAAGGTCCGATTTTATGTAAAATGAGCCAGATTGAACAAATATAGGTAATGAAGACCTTCATACTTTCCAGCAGTTATTGTTTAAATGGTATAAAAAAGTTGTTACTTTTCAAGACATTTGAGTGGGATACTCTGGCACAGTGCCTCAGCTTAACAGAAGCTTCATTTAGCATATTTAAACTAAAAAATTGGTTGAAACAATCTAGTACATAAAAGTGATCTCATGAAAATTATATACGCTCATTCATGTATAACTTTTTAACGATAAATGAATATGAGCGCTCATTTTTGATAGTATCATTTTTATATATCACTTATAACGTAGATTTTTACATCTTGATAGTAAAAATACGTAAATAGAAAACGATTCAGCAGGTATTGCTTCAGACAAGTTTCAAGGGTACCTTTCGTTTGAACGTATTTTTTTATGTGAAAGTTTGAAATAGAATGTCAAATAGTAATAAAGTATTTCTAGTCAGGGCTTTTTCATCACTTCCATTGTCGCATTAAGGCTGTAGGTGTGTAATGTGTATGCTACTATATAGTATATCCCATTAAACCTACGTCGAGGGCACCGTTCACTTCAGTCGTTTTATACTTTCTAAATCCGCTTACTTTCGTAACCGTCAGGTACCAGCACTGTGCAATATGCTCTGTACGCGCCCAAGAAATACGATGAATGTACTAGCATATACCTGGCACGTACGTTAAACTTAAACGTACGCGCCTGTATTACCAAGGTGCGTTTTCTCCTTGTCAAAATTTTGCTCAGGAAGTCTCCTTCAGTCTTTTTATTTTATTTTCCTGCTCATTGAGGACACTACAGTGGCCTAGAAAATCCTTTTCCTTTGTTTTGCACAAAGAACTAACTTTAGTTTATTTTTACAATGAAAACAGGAATGTTTAATTTTTTTTCTTTAGAGTAGAAAATTCCCTCATTCCGTTTATCGAAGATAAGACCAGCCGGGTAAAATTATGCTAGATAATTTATACATAGAGATCATTCTTCCAACATTAACCCGCAAATGATTCTTTGTGACGAACTATTTTGAGATGATGGTATTTTTTTTAAGAGAAAATATTCTTGATTATGAGAACGATTTTTAACATTATAAAATTGGTTTATTTGAACAATTTTATTTTTTCTGACTTTTATATATCGCCGCGAGTGTATTTCCGAAGACTTAACTATGTTCACTTTTTAAAATAAATTGTTTAATGGCATAAATGAGTAAAAATCATTTATCATTATTTAAGAATATAAAATTTCTTATACAAATATTGTTTCTTTTCTCCATGTGAAAATAAATGTTTAAAGTTTTCTTTTTTTCGTGAAAAAATTACCCTATTTCTCCTTTTGCCGCTTTGATCCCTGATATGAGAACAGTTTATTGTAAAATTCAAGGTACAAACAAATTCAATTTGTTCCAGTAAAACCATATACAATCTTTGAAGTCACAAAATAAAAATAAATTAACATTCATAACTATAAAAGAATTCATCAGTAAAAAAATTGGGACAAAACAATGTTTCTTCTACAACCACAGAACTTATAAAACCTACTAGGATCACAGTAAGTTTCTCAAAGCCCTTTTTTTCATATATTTCTTAAAATTTGGTTCTTTTTTTTCTTTCAAGCTGCGATTAATTTTTCAAGAATGATCAGAAATAGCCTTCATTTAATCAATAATAAAAGTTCATCAATATTTAACATTTCTCTTTAAAAAAATTGTATTATAAAATTTAAAACTAGATTTTCTTTATCTAAACAATTTTCTGCCAATTCACAGTATCCTCCTTAATATTCGATTTTTTAAAAATATGTTGCAGTTCGTAAAATTAAAAAATATTTTTCGTAGATCCAAAAATAATATATTCCAGTGATATATTTTCTTCCTAATTTACTTGAAATAAAGAAGGAAACGTGAAAGTTCACTGGTTTCATTTACGCGCTCTGTTTCGAGTTCGACATAATCGCTGTGGCTGACGATTATTGCACGCGTATGTGATAGGAGTGCACATGTGTGAGCAATGAAGTATATTTAACAGAAGCCAGCGCACGTCACTTTTTCTTACAGAACATTTATTTCGATCATCGCTGGAATCGCACAATTTTTATTTTTAACTTGGCTTTTTCAATTTAATATTCTTGCATTATTAATCGCCCAAGATTTATTTAACAATCGTGAAAATTACCACTTTCTCAACTAATGAAGAATTTAAAAAGACGTTGCAAAAATAAATAGAAATTACTTAATAGACACTATAATATAATAGAATTTATTTTTTGACCGTGAATTTTACGAATTTTTTGAAGAAAAATTTATTCAATCACTTGAAATGTCACAAGATGATATAATGCAATTCTCAAAGAATGTGGAACAAGGGAGACACTAGTTGATATATGGGAAAGAAATCAGTCAAGGTGGTTAGAAACACGAGAGCTTGCATTAGAAAATGCATGGACGTGAAGGAAGCTAGAGTAGTATGCCAGGACAGAAAAGTTTGGCGACAAATAGTCTATAGAAAGAATGTGAGAAGAGTGAATGACGCCTGAAACTATAAATTACCTAAACTATATAAATAACCGGAAATGGAAAAATAAATTATATTTTATAACTCCTGAACTCGAATTATATCAAAATATGTTTAAAAAGTTTATTTGAAAATTTAGGCCATTGCAAACCCCCGCTATGAGGAAGCAGTATAAAGCCAATTATGTATGGTGTTCAGTTGGCGAGCACTCTGCTTTCTGAATATGATTAATTACAAAATATATTTGCTTCCTCGTAGATGATGGACAATTAATTTTTTCAAATTCTTTAAGATTAACAATTCAAATATTTGTAAATAAAATATTAGGGGTTGCTCTGACTAGGTCCCCCGCATTTACCGATAAGCATTCGATAAGCGACATGTTTCAAAGTATTTTATAATTAATTTTGAATTGTTTATATATTTATTATTTGTTTCAACAATTGATTATGCCTTTTAATCGTGAAGAGTTTTTTTCGGAATAAATGATACAGTTGATGAATTTCAATAATTATATTTCTTGTTTAAGATATTTGGTAATTATTTAAACAATTTTTATTTTTTCAAACGAATATTCCTCCGTAGATCGTCACAAGTTATTATTTTCTAAAATTATGACACAGTTAACGAATGTTAAGAGTAATGTATTTCTACAACGATATTTGGCAATTATTTAAACTATTTTTCGTTGTTCAAACAATTCTTCCCCCGTGAATCTTGAACATTTACTACTTTCTGAAATCATAACGTAGGTAATGAATGCTAAGAGTGATATTTTGTGTAAAAGACAGTAGACCATTGTTTAAACAATTTTCTTTTGTTGAAACAATGTTTTTCCCTGTAAATATTGAAAAGTTACTATTTTATGGAATAAATTATGCATTTAGTAAGTGTTAAGAGTGACATGTATGGCGGAAGACAATTTTGCAATTATTTAAACAATTAATAATCAGTTTTGCACCTTTTCGTAGGAAAGGTGGAGACAAGTCTTTTTGTTTTTAATCTCTTACACTATGTCGAGTATTATTTTGTATTTTCTTATTTCAGAACTTATATCCTAATTGTTTAAACAATAATCAATTTCTTAAACTAAAATTTTCTCCATTTTTCATATGAAAAGGACAAAATTATATTAATTGTTTATATAATTGCAAACTCTCTTTCATAAAAAATATCACTCCTAACATTCTTTACCTGCGACATCAATTTCAGAAATTATAATTATTCACGAATGATACAAAAATTTTTTAAAGAAATAAAAATGGTGTTATATTCGCTAATTGTGTCATTATTTCCTGAAAAAAATCTTGTACGATTGACAGAGTAAAAATTGTTCAAGCAAATTAAATTTTTTTTAATAATTACCCTCGTAATTACCAAATATGTTAAGCAAGAAATATTATCTTTGAAATTCATCAACTGTATTATTTATCACAAAAAATAATAACTTTTCACGATTTACAGGCGAACAAAATATTGTTTAAAAAAATAACCAAACTTCAATTAACAATAAATTAGCAACAAGTACTTTTTTTCATTTTTTCGAAAATCAAGCTTTTCCCATTTAAAACCCATGTTAATTTCAAAAGCCCGGGGGCACGAGTTAAGTTATTATATCATTAAGCCATTTCCCTTTCGAGGTAAGCGTTACTCACTCGAGGAGGAAGGGAGCAATATGTTGGGGGGGGGGTATAGATTTTTGATTGATCTAGTATTCCCGTGTTATTGATTTAAATAACTTATATTGTAGTTATGGTGCCCTATTGTTAATTTTCCCAATAATTCCTTATAAGAATCTCTCAAGACGTCTAGCATTCCGTCTGTATCATATAGAATTTTACCCTCGTAATTTCTCATGCTGTCTAACTCTGTAATTTTACCTCCCTTCATGTTTATCAACGTTTATTTACAAAACAGTTTCTTGCTTCCTTCAAAGTCGTCGACCGATTGGAACAAAAAAATAGGGAATTTCTCTTTCCGGAAAACGAAGAAATCGGAGGAGATCGATCGCTTAAAATCGAAACTCGAATTTTTGGCCAGCCTTGATGTATTATCTTCTCTATAAACATATATTATAAAAAAATTGGGTCTGTGTTTTTCGTCCAAATGCTGTAATATGCCACATAATATTGTATAATATGGCAAAATGTTCTTGAATCCTTCTAATAAAGGTTCACGATCAATAAAGAGGTGTGGTTGGTTGATATAGAAACAGTAATGTTTTGCTGAAAATATTAGATTTTAATCTTATTTTTTTTTCTTTTTGTGTAATTACTCACATGTAACACATGTCTAATGGTGTTTAAATAATTAATGATAACTTTAAATTCGAAGAAATAATATGTTCCATATCTCAATTTCTGCATCTCATAAATCGTCGGTTTCCAATCAAACTTTGATTCTTTCCACGAGTCTTCCAGAACAGGCCAGCCACCTATTTTTTCAATTCAGCTAATGCTGCATTCAAACTATTTTTTTATCAGCGATAGAAAAAAATAAGTAATTAGTTTTTTTATACAAAAAAAGTTTCTTAGATAAAAGTTTAGATTTTCAAATGCACTCACCCGTGTTCATGCGAGCCTTGTAAAAGTTTTTCGTTATTGTGATGAATCTTGGTTCACTAGGTTGAATGGCTCTTTAATAGTACTTTTTAGTTGTAATTCGACTTTCTTATGGAGGAAATTATATCTGCCGACAAGAATATCATCTTTCGGAATTACCAACGATTTTGTGAAATTACTACAGATAAATTGGTAAACATTATCGCACGGGGCTACCTTGGGATTATAGTAGCTGCACAATAAAATTGCAATTGCAAGTTTTATTTCTAGATTTAAAATCGTTATTTTTGACTCGTTGCCATGAAATTCAGAATAATTGGTACACATATCGTAACGTTTCAATGCTTGTGGCAAACGCATTAGATGGGCAAAAAATAAAATCCATAAAAACGAAGTCTTTTTCACAATTTTTTAAATTACTACTATCCCAAAATTTATTTAAAATTTTTTATATGACTTCGGCTTCGAATTATTTACCAAATATACCGATTGAGTTGGTCATCTAATTTTCCAGATTTGACGACAGATTAAACAGGAAGTCAAAATATCTAAAAATTTAGAGAAGGATTTCAATCTTCTAAATTGTTAAAAATATATTTATTTATATATTTATTAATATTTGAGAAAATTGTACAATCTTGTTCTATTATACATTTTAATTAACTTTCATTATGATCGCAACCGTTCTTCAAGTACCATAAAAGATAATTAATAATCATAAATCAAAATAAATATTGAAATAGCTGCATCGGCTTTCATAATACAATTTAAAAAAAATTTAGATTCGAAAAAAATTTCTTTGAATCAAAAAAAAAAAAATTCATTGGCTCTCAGGCAAAGAAATTTATTTGGTTCAAACAAATTGTTTTTTCATTCCAATAAAATGTTTACTTTAATGTAAAATCATTTCTTTTTTATTTTAAGGTTATTTTTGGGTAAATGAAAAAATGTTGATAATTTTGAAGATATATGTAATTCAAAATCCGCTAACTTGTTTAATTTTGAATGTTTATAGCTTGAAATCATGAAATTTTGAACATCTTTTCCAAAATGGTTTCATCTTGAACATTCTTCAATTCTTAACGTGTATCATTTAGAAAGATGTTATTTTTAATGTTTTTCTAATAGTTAAATTTTGAAGATTTACAATTTCATACTCTTCAATTTTAAAGATGTGTAAATCAAAATTATCAAATTTAGATGATTTTAAAGATCGAAAGTCCAGTTTTCAATACGAAATCTTCCAAATTGAAGAAATTTCGAATATTCATTATCAAAATTACAGAATTTTCTATTGTAAATTTTCAAAATTAAAAGCTCTTCAATTTTAAATATTTACGACTTCAATTTTTAAGATTTATATTTTACATTATGTACTTTTCAATGTTTTTTTTAAGTTTAATTTTAAATATTTATAATAGCAAATTTTTAAGATTTGCAATTAAATATTCTTTAATTGACGAAATTTCAAACGTCAATAATTGAAATGACTAAATTTTTAATTATAAAACTTTAAACTTGCATGATTAAAAAAATTTGAGTTTTCAAAATTAAAACCTCTTTAATTTCAAAAAAGTATAAACAAAAATTCTTAAATTGTAACGATTTTAGAGATAAAAAGACACGTTTTCAATTCAAAATCTCCCAAATTGAAGAAATTGCAAATGTAAATCATTAAAATTACAGAATTCTTAATTTTATAATTTAATACTTGCATTACTCAAAATTTTGAATTTTCAAAATTAAAGCTCTTTAATTTCAAAAATGTATAAATAAAAATTCTTAAATTGTAATGATTTTAGAGATCAAAAGACAAGTTTTCAATTCAAAATCTCCCAAATTGAATAAATTTCAAATATAAATCATTAAAATTACAAAATTTTTAATTTTATAACTGAAAACTTGCATTATTTTTAATTATAAATTTTCAAAATCAAAAACTTTTCAAGTTGAAAGATTTACAATTTAAAAGTTTTACAATTATGAAGAGTTACCATTGAAAGAATGATACTCCTTTTAACTAAAATTAATAAAAATGTTAAAAATAAAATATATGTCCCTCTTCCAATATAGTCCAAGCTGAAACTAAAAAGTTCCCCTCTTTCAGCTGAATGTTAAAAATACCAAATTGGCCCCGCTTATACTTAATAAAACTGTTTTAAAAAATTGGCCTCTTTCAATTGAAAAAAAAAATCAATTATCCAAAATTTCATCCCTTTCAACTGTATAAAAATCTTAAAAATAAAAAAATGTCCTTCTTGCAATTTAGAAAAAATTGAAAATCAAAATTTCCTCCCCTCCAACTCAATAAAAATGTTTTTAAAAAAACTAACCTCTTCCAATGGGGGAAAAAATCGGAAGTAAAAATTCTTCCCTTAACCACAATAAAAATGTTAAAAAGAAAAAATGGCCTCTTCCAATTCAGAAAAAATAACCAAAGTTGCATCACTTTCAACTTAATAAAAATGATATCGTTTGAATTAATTATTATTGTTCAATTGTTATTTATACAACAAAATTCAACACTTTCACTTACAAATACAATTTTTTAAATAGAACAATTAAAATTGTAACGTTCTGTTTTAAACAATTCACTCTAAAATTGTTTCGTTTTGAATATTTAATTGATAATTTCTCATTTAAAACTTTTTGAAATCAAATTTTTTTAACCAAATGGGTTAAAAATGGAATATTTTCTACTAAAACCATATCTGAATAGGATTTGAAATTGGATAAGAGCGTTTGGTTATGAAATTATTGTAAAATTAAAAATAGTTTATAAAGTTTTAATTGATCTTCTACATTTTCTTAACTGTTAAGGTTTTCGAATTTATAAAGTTGAATTTTCAACGTTGAAATACTAAAAATCTATAAATTTTTTAATTTTCACCAGATGCAGAATCGTATTGTAAAATTAATTGTTGTTTAATTTTTAACACTCGAACTGCAGTTGAGTTCTAAAAGTCAATAATTTACAAATATTTCCACTTGACCAACTTGAAACGCTTTCAACTAAAGTTTTCAAATTCAAATCTTTTAATTTTTAACTGTTCTAAGTCTTCAAAATTCCATTCGAAAATATTTTTAATTCAAATTTACACTTAAAAATGAAGATCTGTAATGAAAAAACTGTAAAGTAAAAGATTTAAAAATTAAGTATTGTAAACTGAATGAATTAAAAAGTTAACAATTGAACTTAAAATTAAAAAAAATTGTAATCGAACTTATTTTAAAATGCATTACATCATGTGATATGATATTTGTGATATTTCAAGTGATTTGGTAGACATTTCTTATAAAAAGTAAAATATGCAGTAAAAAAATTACTCATTTCCCGGTTTTTCCCGATTTAAAAAATAGCTAGATAATTTCCCGATTTTCCCGGTCCAGCGACCACCCCCTGGAATATTTAAAAACAATCAATTCCTTTCATTTATTAAACAAGCTCATTTGTCTGGAAATTTCAATGACGAATACCGAAAAAGATTGAATTGATGGATCAGTTGTTGCACCCCACAATTATATGCGTCAAGGGATCCTAAATCTTTAATGCTTTTTGTTTCTACAATAGTGAAAGCAGGCCAAACTTCCTTTCAAAGGCATTATATAATCGAATAGGATGTCAGACGATTATGCATGATTATGCTTAAACTCTATACCCCATTACCCCATACCATGGATTCAAGATTGGCGGTTAAACCTTCCAAAAAGGCACGCGACTATTATTCAATCATTCTAGTAATGAGTTTCAGCTTCGAAACGATCCTCTTCCAAAGCCTCAGATATTTAATACCTTTTGTTAAATGTCAGACAGTTTAGTCATCAGGTACAAAATTTATAAAGGTGGTTGAGCTTTGAAAAAAAACCAGAGGGCAAATACAAATTTTGCATAATTTTATAATATGCGTCTGGCAATATGGAATAATTTTTTTCATTGATTCATTGATTTATTGATTTATTTATGTTGATTCACTTTGTCATCAATCTAAGAGCGAATGGCAAGACCTCGTTTTAGAAAGTATTGCATTTTTTCTTCATTTTCTCAAATCTATATGCATTTTATAAATCATAATTTTGCTGTCCCTCAATTAAGCGGCCTTTTAAAAACTAAGTCACACTACCAGGGGGCCATTGACGAAGAATATGGAAAATTTAAAAAAACACATGAAAAATATAAATGTGAATAAGAACTTTTCGAAATGCATGAAAAAATGATTTTTTTTTTATTTTACAAGAAATGCATATATAAATACAGACTTCACACTCTTTTCCCTATTTTAAACCTTTCCCCTATTTTAAAGTATTCCTCTTTTTCCCCCTGTTTTCAAAAAACTTTTCCGTTTTTCTCGCTTTTCGCTTAAATTCGAACTGAATTATTAGAACCCAATAAAAAAATTCAACCATTTTTGGGTGAAAGTGTATACTTTTCGTTGGAGAGTCAACTATCATATTTTTTCAGAACTCATCTCTTATGGTTCAAATTTCTACTATTAAATTGAAGGTTTAAATATGTTATGAAAAATTCGTATTTTAGGCTGAACATTAATTTTTTAATTGAAAATGGAACTATTCTATTCTGGGTGGAAAATGGATAGTTTTTAATGGTAAATTCAACTATTTGCTTGAAATTTCATGTGTTTTGTTGAAAATTCAACTACTTGGTTGAAAATTGGTTGAAACTGCATTTTAGTAGTTGAAGATTCATCTCTCTGGTTGGAAAATTTAACTATTTTGTTGAAAATTCGTTCTTTTTGGTTGAAAATCAATTTTTTGAACTGAAAATCTAACTATTCTATTTTTAGTTCAAAATTAACTTTCTTGTTGCAAATTCATATTTTCGGATTGAAAATTCGACTGTTTTGTAGAAAATTTGTATTTTTGACTGAAAAATTCAACTGGTTTGTCACAAATTTTTCCTTTTGGGTTGAAAATTTTATCAATTTGGTAGAAACTTCAACTATTTGATTGAAAATTAACTTTTTGGTTGAAAAGTCATCTTTTTTGTAGAGAATTAACATTTTTTACTTAGAAACGATTTGGTTGAAATTTTTTCTCTATCAACTGAAAAATCTTTCTTGTTTGAAAATTCAACTCTTTTTGACAATTTGTTGTTTTGGTTTGAAAATTGATCTCGCTTGAAAGAAATGTAATCTATTTTAATACAAAAATGGAACTATTTGGATAAACATCAATCTGTTTTGGTTGAGGATTCAACTATTTGGTGAAAAATTGATATTTTTTGGTTTAATTTGACTGTTTTTTACTTCAAATAAAAATATTTCTTAGTCGAAATATCAAATATATTTCATTTTTCGTTGAGAATTCGTCTTTTTTGATAAATTCAACTGGTTTTTATATCAACTTAACTTTTTTTTCTAAATATTAACTATTATATTTTTCGATAAGAATTAATCTTTGTGATTGAAAATTGATCTATTCGGTTAAAAGATAAACTGCATTGTTAAAAATGAACTTTTTTTGGTAGAAGATTCATCATTTCAGTTGAAAATCCAACTTTCTTGAAAATTCAATTATTTTCTTAAAAATTCAACTATTTTGTTAAAAGTCATATTTTTGGTCGAAAATTAAACTAATTTGTTGAAAATTCATCTTCTGATGTAAAAAATTAACCTTTTATCAAAAATTCATACATTGGTGTTAAAAATTAAACTATTTCGTTGAAAATTCGTCTTTTTGGTTTAAAAATTAATCTGTTCTAGTAGAAATTTCATCTTTTCTGCATAAAAATTCAACTGTTTAGTTAAAAATTAATGATCTTTTGTTGAAAATCAAGATTTTATTGGTTTAAAATTGAAATACGTAGTTGAAGGTTGAAACATTATATTAAAAAATTACTTTGTCATTGAAGATTCATCATTTCAGTTAAAAATTCATCTCTTTCGTTGAAAAATTGTTCTTTTTTATTATAGTTGAAAATTAGTTTCTTAAACTGAAAATTCAACTATTGCAGTTAAAAATTCGTCTTTTTTTGTATGAAATGAACCTTCTTGGTTGAAAATTCATCTTTTTGATTTGAAACTTGATATTTTTGGTTAAAACACAACTTTTTGATTAAAAATTAATTTGGATTGGATAAAAATTTAATTATTTTGTTAAAAAATGTACTATTTTGTTCTAATTTTATTATTTTATGCAAATTTAACTGTTTTGGTCAACATTAGTCTTTTTGGACAGAAAATTAAAACTATTTGGTTGAAAATGCAACTGCTTTTGGTTAGGGTTTAATCTTTTTGCATTAAGAATCCAACCGCTTGGTTAAAAATTCATCTTTGGGAGTTGCAAATTTAACTATTTTGTGGAAAACTCATAGTTTTTATTGAAAAGTTGTCTTTTTGGATTGCAAATTCATGTTCCTTGAATGGAAAATTCATATTTTTTTATAGAAAAGTTCTGGGCTGAAAATTTAACTGTCCTCTAGAAAATTTTTCACTTTGTCTTAAAGATTCGACCATTTGGTTGAAAAATAACCCTTGTAGGTTAAAAATTCAATTATTTGGTTGCAAATGCCACTGTTTGATTTAAAAGTCAACTACTTTCTAAAAAATTCGACATTTCAGCTAAAATTAACTTTTTGTTGGTTGAAAATTCAACTATTTTGTTTAAAATTTATCTTTTTTAGTAAAAAGTAATCTTTTTTGTTTTAGAAATCAACTATTTTGTTAAAAATCAAATGAAATCGAAGAAAAAATTTCGACTCATAAGGGGGGTGGAGGTGTTCGTATTTGTGACGTCACCTTCGGGGGTTTAAGCTTTGTGTGATGATCTGCGACGAAGAATTTTAGGGGTGGAAAAAGTGCTTAAAAAAGCGTAACGTAATTTTCGAACAGTTCCTAAGAGAACTGACTAAGATGTCAAAAAATACGATTTCTGAAGATCATGTACCGACCCCATTAAATGATGATAAATCTAAGAATAAAAAGTCAAGAGGCAACGAATGACTCGATAAATCGAATGACTCGATAAAAGAACGTTTCAAATCGAAGAAAGTTAAGAGAAGCAAAAAATTTTGCGTATCGGTGAGGGGTTGTTTTTTCATTATTCCGTGAACCGCAAAAGGTGGAATGCGGAAGAATTACCGAATGGTCATTTTACGTTCAGTATTGTCCCTTAAATACTAAGGAACTTCGATACCCTATATTTTGGTCTCATTTTACTAAAAGCTGATCGTATTTCACGATTCCTTCCCTCTTTGAGTGCGCATAATGCAACGGGGCGCCTCTCTATTTCTTTTTTTTCTCGCTTCTCTGTCATTCACCCTGGCTTTTTCATTGCGGTTTTCTCGAAATGGTAACCTGACTTGGTTTTGCAATAGGGGCATTTTTTGCCTCCGTTGTTCGTTTATAGAGATGGGGTCATTTGTCCACAATTCAGCAATAAAAATGACGCAAAGCTCTACATTTAGAGAATGTAGGGTGCTGCGTTTTTTCATAATTTTCAGCTATCTGCGGGAATTTCTTTTCATTTTAAGAGTCGTTTTGAGAAGGAAATATCGCTCAGAGTTCAAATGGCACAACGCTTGTCAAGGAGCGTGGAAATTTCGAAATTTCATTCGTAACGGATTTTGAATTGAATTCTTGAGAAATGTAAACAAGGGAGAGCAAATAATGTTGAAATTTTTATGCTATTTAAATAAAAAATTTTCATTTATGAACAGTTTATGTGGTAACGTTAAACAGGGTGCCGTAGTTCAGGGAGAACCTATAAATCAGGGAAAAGTAGGAAAAAATTGGGAATATAATTGGTCAGGGAAAGTCAGGGATTTCGAAAAGAAACAGTGAATTTTAATTTTTTTATTTTAATTTCAAATTGTTTTATTCCCTTTATGAAAGATTTTACGCTAAAAAGTTTACAAGGAAAATGAAAAATGGGTCAGAGATAAATAAGGGAATTTTTAAAATAAAGTTTTGAGGCCACCCTGATATAATATTCTTGTTAGTAATTTATTGTCCTTGTGTTTCTATTTTTATTCCTTTTTTTGTAGTTGCTTCCTCCGAAAAATTGTATTTTCAGTTAGAAATTTTATTATTTTGTTGGAAATTCAACTATTTTGGCATAAAATTAACTTTCTTTGGTGAAAATTCATATTTTTATGTTCATTTCACTAAGTTTTTGAAAATTCGTCTTTTTGGTTTAAAAATACATCCGGTTTAGTAGAAATGTCATCTTTTCCGAATAAAAATGCAATTGTTTGGTTGAAAATTAATCTTCTGTGGTTGATGATTGAACTCTTTTGGTAAAAATTCGTCTTTTTTGGTGTAAATCTATTTATATATCTACTATTTCCTATTTGTTGCAAAACAAGCATTTTTGGTTGAAAATTAAAGTACTTGTTCAAAGGTTGAAACATCTTCTTTATAAGTTTATTTTGTTAGAGAAAATTCATTCAAGTTAAAAATTAATTTTTTTAAACTGAAAATTTAAATATTCCAGTTGAAGATTCATCATTTCACTTGAAAATTCAACCCTTTCATTGAAATTTAAACTATTGTGTTAAAAATGTATCCTTTTCCCTTACAATTAATTTTTTAACTGAAAATGTAACTTTTCCATTTTCTGTTGAAAATTGATTTTTATTAATTGAAATGTCCTCTTTTTTGGTTATAAATGCAACTGTTTCATTAAAAATGTGCTTTTTTTGTCAAAATTCATATTTTCGGGTTTAAAATTCAACTGTTTTACAGAAAATTTGTCATTTGCATGAACTTTTTTTCTTTTTTCCCTTATGTGTTGAAAGTTCGTATTTTTAGTTGCACAATTCATGATTTTAGTTGACAATTCTTTCTTTATTTCATTGACATTTTTTTTCTGGTAGTAAATCAATTTTTTACTAAAAGTTTAATTTTTCCATTTCTGGTTAAAAATGTTTCTTTATTTTTTTTTTAAATTCAACTATTTGTTTAAGAATGTATGTATTTTGTTGAAAATTCTTCTGTTTTGATATAAAATAAATCATTTTGGTTGCAAACTCAAGTACCTGGTTGCATGTTGAACTAAGTTCTTAAAAAATGATTCTTTGTTGAAGATTCAGCATTTTAGTAAAAAATGTATCTGTTTTGTAGAACATTTAACTGCTCTGTTGAAGATTCGTTAATTTTGTTAAAAATTAATTTTGTAAATTAAAAATTTAACTATTTTATTTTTTGTTAAAAATTGATATTTTTTAGTTGCAAATTCGGGTCCATATCATCTCACATGCGGCAAGTCTCTCTGCAGCAAGTCACACCTGCGGGATGTCACATCTGCGGCATGTCTCATCCGCGGCATGTCACATCCGCGGCATGTCACATCTGCGGCATGTCACATCTGCGGCATGTCACATCCGCGGCATGTCACATCTGCGGCATGTCACACCTGTGTCAAGTCACACCTGTCGCATGTCACATCTGTGGCATGTCTCATC
>JAABKJ010005590.1:0-22881 GCA_011634705.1 Andricus grossulariae | reverse complement strand
TTTTTAGATGGCAGTTGCCCCCAGTGGGACCCTGCGGTGGTTGTTTAACCTTATTATATATATATATATAATAAAATAATTTTAAAATATATATAATAAAATAATTAAAAATATATATCTAACCATAATTTTTATATGTACTTTTATACAAAAAATAAAAATGTAACATAAAAATGGCGATAAAAAGACAACATGTCATGAACACCGTTTGTCGAAGTCCATTCCCCAATCGCTCGGGTGAGAGGGTATTAAAAGGGTATTATTATTATTATATAAGTTTTTTACAATCACTAACTTTGCTGAAAAAGTTGACCTTGTATACCCCGTAAAATGAGTGTGAAATAAAAACGAAATGGAGAAACACAGCACTGATTGATGTTTCAGCTGCAAAAATGCAGATTCATCTGCTTTCCGATTTTTACTTGATAATTCAAACATCATGTTTTTACTGGGCATGCACTGCAGAATCAAAAAAAAAAAAAAAAATTTAATTGAAACTCCGGCAAAGACGACGTTGAATAAACAAAAATCTGTGCAGCAGGATTCTTTGTTCAAACTGTGAGCATATATTGATTTTCGGTTTGTTATATGACGTAGTTTGTTTATTAGGATATATATATATATATATATATATATATAACACATAATGCTGAAATTTAGAAAAGGTATAAAAATACTTAAATATCTTTCTAAAAATATGAAGTTTTTTAGAGTTTGTAGTTTAGAGTACATGCATTATTATAATATTAATTTTATTTAATTTTTTATTATAATGTGCTATTCATCATTGAAAATATCTGGCGATCCTCGACAACTGGTGCACCCTGGATAATTTATACCTTTACCCTATTTTAGTGATTCTTTTTTTAATTCCAAAATCGAGTCAAAAATTGAATAAATAACTTTGATTATGTTTAAATTATAAAATTCAGTTTTAACTGAAATATTAGTTAACGAAATATAGTTTTTGTCAGCCAGTGTTAAGTACCGATTGCATAGATCACATTTCTAAATCAGAGAGGTGTGAGTTGAAAGCAACAGTTCCCATCAGGAAGTAATATAACACCAGGAGAAAGCTCTCAAGAGAAAACGGAAATAATGCAGTACATAAATCAAGGCAGCTGTGAGCTTTCATGAATTTGCAATGTTCCAAACTGAAGTGCCCCTAAAATCTGATACTTTATTAAAAACGATAAAATTGAATCATTAAAAAGTTTGTAAGCCTAGATGAAGGAAACTATGAATTTCCTTATTTTTTCCATACTACACTAATGTACTCATTTGCAAGAAATACTTTTCCTATTGTGTTGAAAAATAAAATAAAAAATTTTATCACTTGATATAAAATCGAGAAAACGGATATTGTCTTGAGGATAGGTCAATTAACAAATTAATTATTATCTCTGAAGCGAAACATCGATCACGTGAAACTACTAATTGCATCCAAAACGACAATTAATGAGAATCTCTCTTACTATATGAGAGAATCCCTAGATTTCAACGAACAATCTGCATATTTCAAAATAGTACTACCAGTGCAACGATAATCTATTTTGACGAAAAAATTTTAAAACCAACTTCAAGGAACGATAAATCAATCGCTTTTAAAATTTATGTTTAATTTTAAATATAAAAGCTTCAAAAGTAAATTGACATTTAACCATGTAAGATTGAGCATTAAATGACTTTAATTTTTCAATATTATCTTTGCAATTTTCGCCTTTAAAATTGAATAATTTCAAGTTCATGAATTCAAAATTTAAATAAAAACCCTTTCAAATTTAATAACTTCGCATCTAAAATTTAATTATTTAACATGAAAATGTTCAAAATTGAGTAATTGATAAAATCATTAAAAATTCCAAAAATTTTTAACTCAAACTTTACAGGCTGAGAATCTTAAATTCGAAAAGTTCAAAAGTGAACATTTTTTAATTAGAAGGCAGTTGAAACTTTGTTATAAATTTCACAATAAACATTTTATCTATACATCCGTCCAATTTGGTGCATAAAATTTTTATTTTAACCCCAAATAACAAATCCTCAGTTAATAAAACAAATTCGCACAATCTTATTAAAAGTTCCCGGTAATCTTGTCGGTCCCGAAGTCTTATTCATTAATTAGACTAAGTTTGTTTGTATTATCTTTGCGAATTTTCCTGAGATTTTAGTAAGTCATATTTTTAATAAAGCGATGCAACCAGTCCGCACTAAAAATTAATGAAATTGTTCTCATTGCAGACGCAGTTGTTAAATTGTTAAAGAAAATGAAAAAGGAGAACAATATTTCAAGTTTCAACCTCACTTTCCTAGAAATCCATTATGTAGCTGTATCTGATTTACGGAATTCTTAACTTACTTGTTCTACTTTTTGATTATTTTTCCACCACGATTAAATTACCGTCTGTGAGAAGAAAGCTTGACTTCAAAAGAATAGACCGCAAATCTAATAACGCACAAAACTCTAAAATAACTTATCAAACTTTCCTCTTCTGTTTCCGAATTATTTCAATAAGTAATTCTCCAGAAAAAGGTCAATCATTTTTTTTAAAAAAGGTTTCGTACTTTGGATATTTTTAGCTTTAATCTAGTTTATTGCCCTTTCAAAAATTACTGCTTTGTATTCTTCACATTTTGGAAAAATGATTGACATTTCTTCATTAATTCTCCAAATTCAATTAAAATTACGGTAAAAGCGCGCGTTAATAACTAAACAAAAAATTTTTAATTAAAAAAAAAATAAGAAGAATTTATTTCTTTTTCGAAATATTAAATCCTAAGTTTCGTTCATACAACTAAAATTTCGGGGTAATCTTAAACAAGAATTTTATAATTTTTTTATATGTTCAATTAAATAATTCTATAGTAGAATCATAGATTTGAGGATATTTTTTTTAACTCTATACCCCCTACCTCACAGTACTTGTACCTGAAGAAAACAGAAAAGTATTCCTATATTTTTTTAGTATTCTAGCTTATTTAGTAAATTTTACAAGAAAAATTAATGATTTAGAATGAATTTATTTTTGAAATGTTATTAAAATTACCTATTTATGAAGAACTAAGCGAAGCGAAATGCTATAAGGGACTTTTAGTGAAATTATTATAGAATACGGAAACACCATACTGTTTTGAAAACTAATTCTCAGGAGAGATAACTAAGATGCTATCCAATTGCGACGAATGAAGTTTATTTGTCGCTAGAATTCTCGTTAGCATAACGTAGCTCTGTTAGCTGTTGCGAATAATTGAATTTAGTTAAAGACATCCTGCTATTAAATTAATTGCGTTTAACAAATTAAAACTTTGAACCTAAGCCCGATCATCCCGCTTGCAATCTTTAGAAAGTGTCTTAATACAATTCATTAATTTATTTCAGAGTTGTTTATAGAAATTTCTGAATGTTTAAAAAGAAACAAAAAAGCTTTCGCTAATAAATGAGTCTTTTTTATAGATTAAATTAACATAAAAGCTTAAAAACCGAGCTCCAACTCTGAGGGTGTTTTCCTATGGCTAGAAATTAAGAGACGACTTAGAACTGCTGAAAAGGATGAGAAATGAGCCTTTTGAAACAGAGTATCCAAGTATTCAAAGCATTCACCCCAGACTAAATATAGTTTGCGACTGAATCCTGCAGGCATAATTTTCTTCGCGAAGAAATTTCATTTCGCGGGCGCATCAAAAGATAAGTTTCTCTAAGAAAATAAGTCCGTTTGTTTCCATGAAAGAGCAAAGAAAACCATTCCTGTATTTTCAAGCCTCACAGTCCCTACTTAATAAAGGTAAAATAGGGAATGTTTTCCTTTTTTACAAAAATATAGAAATTTTAGTGAAAGCCAAGAGTTTATTGAAATAACAAGAACTACACGAAATAAAACTGATCTAAATCTAGTCATCCTTAATTGAAAATTAATCAATTTTAAGCATTTTCACCTTTAATTAAATATTTAAACCTTAATATTGAAAGTCATTTAAAGTTTGGGAAGCTCATTTGATCATTTTTATGATTTTAAACACTAAATTCTTCTACATTTGAAACCCGTTTAAAATTAAGCATTTTTCAAGATTTTCCAGTAAATTTATTATTTTTAATTTCTGGACACTTTGAAGTTAAACTTCTTCAATTTCTGATGCTTCAAATTCAAAGCTAGACAAGTTTAACTATTTTAGATTCTGAGATTTCGATATTAAATAAGTAACTATTAACCTTCTAAATTAAATAAATTGCAAATGTAATTTTTTCTTAAATTAGACAATTTTCAAATTCGATTAATACGTTTTCAAATTTAAACAATTTCAGGGGGGGGGGTCATCTCAAGCGTTTCGTTAATCATAAAGTTACGCACACTTGCGTATGGGGGGAGGGCAAAATTGTCAGAAAAAGAGTTACATATTTTTTTAACAGTCCCTAAGCGTAAACAATATGAAATTAAGTTCAGACAAATAAAGCAATGTCGAAAATAGTTACTAAAAACTTATTTTTAGTCCATTATATGAAAAACCAAAAACCTGTCTAAAAAATAGTTAATATGTAATAAGTCATAATTAAATATTACTTTTACATATATTGTGACGAAAATTTTATGGAATAATATACACTGATTTTAAATATTTATGAGCCATTGCAAACAGTTTGAACAAAATAGGAGACTTGAATGTAAAAGTTGATATATCGATAAATTTTTTTATTTCCTTCAATTTCAATCCTTTCTGCGTACATTTGTATAATACATATTTTTCTCGCCCGATAAATAATATCAGAGATAAAAATATTAAAGATTTAAAAGATAAATAAAATTAATAAAAAATATTTCTTATGAATGATAGATAACAAAAACTAAGCTACATGTGGCTTTATATTTCTTGTTGCAAACCCACCCTTGAACTACTATTACGAAAAGATATTGCGAAACTGTAAATTTCGCCATTTTCTCTGATTTGCGTCGCCGGAAGTATAAACAAATTTTAAATCCAATTTGTTCAATATTGAATAATGTGATATAAAGTGTTGAAAATGATTTCATCGAAATTGACATCAAAGGTTTTGCAGTTTGTTTGAATTTACGACTTTCGGGAAACTACGTTCATGGGTTGCAAATTTCAAAGGAATTTTAAACTGGATTTTGAATCTATTCATTTTAAACTTCAAATCCAATTCCTTTAAAATTGAATAATGTGATATCAAGTGTTTAAGATGATCGGATTGGGTTTTTTTTCTCAGTTTTTCGACTTTTTTCATAGATATAACAAATTTCCTTCAACAAAAATAGAAATAAAAGGTCCAGGGCGGGCTTCGATGGAACTCAACCCTAAAAGGTCTTGCCCCTCCTTTTATTTATGTTTTCATTACTGTGATACTTAAGCATCATTTCGAGACCAAAAAAAAAAAAAAAAAAAATACTCATAGCCGATTTTTAACAAACTCTAAGTTCTACTTCTTGAAGGGGGGAGGGGGGTCTAAAGTAAAAAATCACCAGAAAAACTAACAAAATCGAACATTTCACCTCCAGTAGGTTAAGAAATATAGCTGTCAAAAGTTTTTTTTTCCAAGTTTTCCTAAAATAACCCAGCTCCTGTACATCCTAGTTAAAATTTACCACAAGATAACTTAATTTCCTACAAATATAAAAAAATACAATGCTCTTGAATAAGACCTTCTTCTATGGAACTGATATGGTTGATTCACTATATTAAGGTCACTTTTGATAGGAACCTTTTTTTTAAAGTATTTTAAAATGTGTTTTTTTTATCCAAACTATTTGCTGTTGCTGAACAAGCTATTTTGAATGAATTTAAGGTTTTAAATATTTCTTTTACGTTTTTTAGAACAAGTTTTTGAAAAACTCATCGGTGATTTTTCAGAATCTCCATTACTGATCCGATTCCCATAAAAATAAATACATATTCTGAAGCTTTCGATGTCGCTGAATACGAATTGTATGGGTATCCGAACAGGGATATCCTAAGGTTTTTGGTGTCGCTCAATTCAAATATAGTAATAGAATTTCTAAATTCAAAATAGCTGATTCAATACGTGAATTAAGAATCTAAAAATTCGTATTTGAAGATTTAAAATTGAAATTTATTTAATTTAAAAAATGTTTACATGCAAATTCTTAATTTTGTCAAGAGTTATCAATTATGAATTTTGCGAATTAATGCAATTTTAAATGTAAATCATCAAAATTTCATTGTGAATTGTAAAAACTAAAAACTCTTCAAGTCCTCAATTTTAAAGATATAAAACTCAAACTTCTATAATTTTGAAGATTTACAATTGAAAATTCTTGAATTTCAAAAACATATGTAGAATTGCGATTTATTTAATTTTTAATAATTATATTTTAAAGGTATGTAATTATTAACGTTTTTTGGAATAGTTCAATTGACAAGATTTACAATTGAAAATTCTTCAATTTTGAACATTTTCCATTGAAGACTCTTCAATATTTAATGTGTAAAATGGAAACGACGCAATTTTGAATGCTTTTTCTGGAATAGTTCAATTTTTAAGATTTTGAGTTGAAAATTATTAAATTTTGAAGATTTTACATTGAAATTCATTAATTAAAACATTAAATCAAAACGTACTTTTGGTGGATTATTCATTATAATTCCCTTTAAAAATTTGTTCGGTTGCAATCGAAATATTTACCAAAAAAGTGTTTAATTTAGTTGCAGGGCGTAATGATGCGAAACTTAGACTTAGTTATCAAAGAATTACATTATTATTGGTTAAAAGAACAACAAAAATCGCCAAAAACTCATCCAATTCTCATCGCACGTTCAAGAAAAAAAATTAGGGGGACACTTTAAAACTTAAAATTCTCTTGTGTTTAAGTGTGATAAACTAGAAATCTATATGAAAGAATAATATTTTTTGAGGCATACTTATAATAAGTAGAAGTCAGAATTTTTATTTTATTAACCTTGGTTTAAAAAATCCTTCTCAAACTTAGCACCTTGTAAGTGGAGAATAAGGAAAAGTAATTATTTCACATATTTAATGAGAGGAGATAGAAAAAGCCTTCCACTCCATATTGATGGTTAATATCGAGAAATTAACTCTTAATGAATTAACCTCTCGATGTTAACCATCAATATGGAGCGAACCGCTTTTTCTGTCTCCTCATTCAAAATTAACTTTTTTCCAAAACATTTTGCTCACTAAGTGAACATCGTGCTGGGTTCAATTCAAGAAGGATTTCAGTCCTTGGTTGGTCTATTGTTCAGGACATTTCGGGCATGCTTAGCAATGGGATACATCCCAGTAGCATGGAGAAAGGTTAAGGCAATCTTCATTCCAAAACCGGGTAAGGATACCTACTATGAGGCAAAATCCTTTAGACAGATCAGCTTGACCTCGTTCATGCTGAAAACACTAGAAAAATTAGTGGACCTTTACTTGAAAGAAGACATCCTAACGGAAAAAACCTCTCCATAGGAATCAATTTGCCTCTCAAAAAGGCAGATCTATCATAGACGCTCTATATGCGTTTACCTCCCGCATTAATAACACATTGCGGAAAGGTGAAGTAGCAATTGTAGCGTTTTTAGACATAGAGGAGGCATTTAGTAACACGCCATTTGAATCCATATACGGTTTTACTGAAACACACGGAGTTAGTGACACGGTAAACAGGTGGATGCACTCCATGTTGAAAAACAGAACGGTACATACTTTGCTACATGTTAATGAATTGAAGGCCAAAGTTTCAAGGGGACGCCCACTGGGAGGAGTTCATTCATCCACCCAGTGGGCGCTTGTCATTGATGACCTGATTCATGTTTTAAACTAATCGGGTTTTTACACACAAGGCTATGTAGATGACCTGGCTATCCTCTTAAGAGGAAAGCATGAAAGCATATTAGTGGAACTCACGCAGTCAGCGCTCAACATAATAGAGTAATGGTTCAGGGACCATTCTTTGTCCGTTAACCCGGACAGGATGAAACTCAGACATTTTACCAGAAGAAGGAAGCTTCCTCCTTAGAAATCTCAAGTTCTACGGTAGGGAAGTAGAATTTTCCAAATCAGCAAAGTATCTAGGAGTAATATTTGACCCTAAATTAACCTTGATACTCCATGTTGACGCAATGGTAAAAAAAAGCTAAGATGACTTTTTGGGACTGTATATGCGCAATAGGGAAACCCTGGGGCTTAAAACCCAGGATTACTTACTGGTTATACGCAATGATGATCAGACCCATAATAGCATACGCATCATCGATATGGTTGCCTAGGACTGAACTAATCAGTACTATTAAACAACTGGAAAGCCTCCAAAGGGTTTTCTGCTTGGCGATAACTGGTGCTATGAAAAAAACACCAACAGTAGCCTTTAGGTCATTCTGGACATCCCGCCGTTGCACCTTTTCGTAAGGAAGATTTCGGCAGCGGAAGACTATAAACTCCTAGTAGGGGGCAATCTTAGTGATGTCGAGGTTAAAGATCTAGATGATATCCGTACACGCATGCTATGCGCGGGTAATATTCTCGTCATGCAAACTGATGTTAGGTTGAGGAAATTACCCTTCATGAAACCCCTCAAGGTCATCTTCCCTGAAAGGGAAGAATGGCATGATGAAGGGAGAATGGAAGAATTATTTACACCAGGAGGTCTCGTTTGGTACACAGACAACTCTAATCTTTAGAACTGTCTAAAGACTCCGTGTGATCAGCGGCTGATATCTATGAGAAGAAGCCCAGTGCTGAGATAACAACAGTACTGGGCACATTCCTTACAGTTCTCCAGGCCGAAATAATAGCTATTAAAGCTTGCCTGGAGGAAATTTTTAAGCGGGCTTACAAAGGCCAGCACATTTACATTTGTTCTGACAGCCTAGAAGAGCTTCAGGCTCTTACATCTGAAGAGTTTACTAATAGTCTGGAGTTGCCTTCAAGATCTTTTTAAGGTTGCCGGTTAAAATTAGGTCAGTCTGATCTGGGTTCTCGGCTATGAAGATATTGAAGGTAATGAGAAAACAGATGCACTGGCTAAGATGAGAGCTTCACAGCCAAAGAATGGTGCATTCTAAGAATTTCATATGTGGTACATGAACTAAGAGGACTAATGAACTCTTGAACATGGAAAGAAGGCAGATTAATGTCGTAGTAGGGATGTTTACTGGACACTGCCGACTGAGAAAACACTTAAACAACATGAGGATTAGAGACAAACCTCGTTGTAGAAAGTGTGATTTTCCTGAGGAGACATTTGTGAATGTGATTCACTGTCGTGCCTCAGAAACGAACACCTGGGGGATTATTTTTTCGAACCAGAAAACTTTCATGACATCTCCTGCAAATCAGTGATGCCTTTATGGTAAAGAGTGAGCTTACCGGATAGTTAAATTTTAAGGTGTAGTACAATAGGTTTTACCACAGTGCTATGGGTAGTTATTGCCCTGCCCTCCCGTACAATAATAATAATCATAATCGTGCTGGGTGAGGTTGGGTTCCATTTGTTATTTTGGCAGTTGTTAGTCCTTATGTCAATTGCGTTGGGTCAGTGAGGTAATATTGGATTTGCTAGATTATATTTATTATATTGTAATTTGTAAAGAAAAATATTATTCGATACACAAAGCCTCAAGGGCGGGTGCTCCCATTTGGCGTCTTGCATCGAAATATACTATTTTTTACGTCTATTTTGTTGAACAATTTTCAATGTATCCTTCAGTTTTTATTACCTTTCACCATGGTCAAACTTAGAATATTAACAACTACAGAACTAAGAAGAGGGGACAATTTGAGAGTATGATTTCTTTCAACTGCGACATATTGGCTTCTTTAATTTTACGATGGAGATATTTTTGACTTTGGATTTTTGTTTCCTGCTGAGGAGAGCATTTTGTCTCTCGAAATATTGACAATAAAAGATCTCTTAACATAATCGAAGTCTTTTTCTGGTCTAAAGTATGTCATTGTTATACCTATTACACTTTTTATAATACTTGAAATTAGTTCCATATTTGTTGGAATTTACGAATTTCAGGAAACCACGTTCATGACTTGTAGATTTCAAAGGGAGCCTCCGGGATATGTACAAATGTGAAAGTGGTTTGTGCGGGTGCTCTATAGAGTGATGTGGACCAGTGGCTTTTGGTACACAGGGGTGTTGAAGGGTGAAGGAAGAATTCTGAAAGGAATTAGGCGAATGACGAACTGGTAGATGTAAGTGCGTGCAGGGGTTTATGAAGTATCACTGGCTTGTTGAAGTAGTATAAATAAAGTCAATATCTATGCACATAAGCTCTACGTGTGTACAATTATACGTGCCTTAGAAGCTTTTGAGGGAAGGTTCTCTTTCTCTGTATTCCATATCTATTCAAACTCCTGACATGGGAAAGATATACATGTGCCTTCTAGTCCAATGAAAAGACGCCTATAGAATTTCCCCCTTCCCCCAATAACAATAGAGAGACAAAGCTCTTGGACCCTACATTTCTTAACATAAAAGACTCTTAAAAGGGAAAATGTTTACCAATTATTCCAGCTACAAAATTACATTTTTTATTTTTTTATTGGTCCCTATTTGTGCTATTTTTTCTCGTATAAAGATCCAAAAAATATTCAATAATACTAAAGCTTATAAATAGAGTAAAAGGTATAATATGACATACTTTACATCAGATAAAATTATCTGGTCTGAAGTATGTCATATTATAACTTCAACTCTATTTATAATTAAATATTTACTCAGACGCATAACATCGCACTTTACCATTTAACATCTATTAATAACGAATACTAAAGCAAAAAAAGTACCCTCCAAGTTTCCTTAACTATTCATTTCTTCATTCTTAAATCTTAATCTTAAGCAAGTAATTCATGAAATTGTAAAAATGGAAGAAAATTATTAATACGACTAACCGCTTTTCCAGCTCGTTCAAGTCTGACGTGACGGAAAATTCCGTAATAATAGCCCTAGCACTATACTTGACCGATTAAATTTACGGAAAGTTGCCTCATTAATAATAATAATCATCTTCAAATTCATTCATTCACTTTGTCCACATTGAAGCTCCTATACTTCCGCTCACTTATGTATCGGGTGCTTTTGTCTCTTAATTTTTTTCTACCACCCAGTTTGACAGTTGTTAGTATACCTCTTCGATGTCACACTTCCCGAGGCGTAACATAACTGGCATACTGGGGCCTTTTTGACCCCAAGCGAAAAAGGCTTCCCGCAAAGAGCCAATTCATTATTTTGAGTAGCTGAATTTTTTACACACTCTTGGATAGTTACTTCAAAGAATGCTGTTGGTTATTTAGTACAAAATTGATTTTAAATATGAAAAAAAAGATTGAAGAAGTTGAAAAATAGCGAAAAATGACATTTTTTAAGAAAAAATTAATAACTTTTGTTTTAATAACCGTATAAGTACCATTTTGAAATGTTGAAAGGACTTAAATCAGTTTGAACATGGGATACTTAAGTTTGACATCTTTTGAAATTCTGTTTCCACTTAAATTTGTTTTAATTGAAAGGAAATTCTTTAATTTATGTACCTTTAAAATATAAGTCTCAAAAATTGAATAAATTAAAATTCTATATTTTAAAAATTTTAATTTGTAACTCTTCAAAATTGCATAACTTTGAATTTTAAAGATTTAAAATTGAAGAGTTTTTAATTTAAAAAAATTACGATTAAAAATTTGTGTGTGAAGCACGAGATACGTGATGAGAATGTGTTCATAAAGCCAAATGAGCTTTAACAAAAGAGTATTCACAATCACCAAATTACATTTGTCGATGATTTGACAAATGCTACAAAAGTGCGTTTTTTTCAATATTCAACTTTTTGTCAACTTTTCACTTAGATTGAGGTAAAAATTTATAAGATTCAACCCAAAAAATTGCTCGAACAAATTATTATTGTTTATAATATCTTTTCCTATAGTAATGCTAGATTGTTGCGGTTTTTTCTGAAGTTTTCCACTTTTTATCAACTTTTTACTTCGTGAACTAATAATTAATGAAAGGTAACAAACACATTTGTTAAAAAAATTAATTATTGTTTATAAATATTTTCTCTCAGATAATTGCTAGAAAGCTCCAGTTTTTTCTGATTTTTTTAACTTTGCTTTGACTTTTTAGTCATGAACAAATATTAAATAAACAATGGAGATAATAATTTTTTAAACAATCTTTCTTTTTGTGAATATATTTTTCTGAAATATAACAGATATTTGAAATATTTTTCAAACTTTCTATATGGGTCATGTCACTGAGTCCTGTTAATTGTAAAAATTTCAAAACAAAGACACTAGATGGTTTGTTTACATTCTTTATTGCTAAAAAGAAAAAAGAAAAATAAAGGGTGGGTCAACTTGCGAAGTAAAAATGTTCCTATTTTTCGTTAGTTGCTACTTCACTGAGAAAAACGAACAGTCCAAAAATATAAAGCAGTCGATTTGCTATTAATTGGGGAAGGGGCAGGTTTTTATAGGAGAGTACAGGCGAGAGTACTAACTTTGAGAAGCGCTTGAATCTGCTAACGATAGAGTCGTAGACGACGTCGCGTTCTTTCTTACAAAATGGATATTTCAGCCAATTTTTAATTAATTGATCTAAAAAATTTCAGAAATCTTCCTTCGATAGTGGGAAGCAAGTTTCTCTCGAAAAGTTGTTTCAATTTTGAAGTTTGCTCGCTACTTTTCTTTGCCGAAAATAAAAAAACGTGCTTACCGTCAGATCTCAATTTGCAATTACTTATTATTAAACAATTGGCAGTTTTAACTTTTTTATTCATCTAGTAGGCATTGCTAGGGTATAATGCGTGTGTATACGAAATTTCAAACAGTTTCAGTAATATTTATATGAGTAAAGACGATTTATGTTTTAAAAAATAATTGAATTTGGGCAAATCCCCCCCCCCCTTTCAATTTTATTATCAAAAATATTCATCGGGAAGAAATAACTTTGAATAGAAAAAAGTTCCGTCTTGCCATTCTCTACAAGCCCATTTTTTTAATTTAATTTTTTGAACTTTAAAATTTGGATATCGCAAGACGCTTGGACAATACTTTTTCGCATTTTCGAGCGCTCGTCCCCTTATTGAATCCGTGCCCTCTTGAAAATCGAAATTTCTTCAACTTGGAAGATCTCGATTTAAAACCTTAACTTTTGATCTTCAAAATCATCCAAATTTAAGTATTTTCATTTAGACATCTCTAAAATTGAAGAGTTTTGAATTGTAAATCTTCAAAATTGTACTATTAAAAAGATTCAATATCAGTGTCGAAAGCGGAAGACATCAGTAAGATTTAGAATTCCAGAATGTCTTTTAAGACCATCTTATTACGATATAAAATTATAAATTAACATAATTAATTCTTTGTTTGTTTCTGATTCCTGCTGGGATAAAATCTTTTATTAAAAAGAATGGTTAGAATCTGTGAATGAGACATTAATCCGACGAGACATAAGAAAGCCATAGAAACACGAGTGCTTGCATGAAAAAATGCATGGACGTGAAGGAAGCTAGAGTAGTATGCCAGGTCAGAAAAGTTTGGCGACAAATAGTTTATAAAAAGAATGTGAGTAGAGTGAATGACGCCTGAAAAAAAGACCTTGGTTACTAATGGGCCCAAGTGGGGAACCACACATAAAAATTTTGTGAGGCTCTTCACGTGGGGTGATCGCTAAAGAGATTGATCAGCAACCTGGGTCGGAGCAGTGCTGCGGTACAAACGTGTCATTTAAATAAATAACACGCGAATTCCAGATCAATCTAAAATATTTATACCTTACACCTACATAACTATCTACCCTATACCTATATACCAATCCACAAACTACTACTTTCCAACCGAGCAATTCACGTCTACCCCGAAAGGGAAATGGCTTAATGATATAATAATAATAATAATAATAAAAAATAAAATTTACAGCTTGCTGAAAGTCGATTGAAATAAAAATAAAAATTGAAACTAAAATTAATATTAAAATCAAATTGAAATTTTATGAAAGTTGATATAGCTATTTTAATATTTACTCTAATTTATGATTATTCATTGTACTTAACAGTAACTTTAAATTTAAGCATATATTTTAATTTGATAATTAGACAATCAAAATGAGAAAAAAAGTAATATAAGCTCGGATAGAGCGCTATTTTTGCTAGTCTTGTATAAATTTGAATGCGATAGAAATGTGACTTTTCCTTTTCTTAAAGGCAAGAATGACCGACGAAAGACAATGTTTGCAACGGAGAAAAAATCATCGAGTGAGCTTCTTCTGTTATTCATATTAAACAACAAGAATTTATGCGATTCTAGAGTAAGAATATTTTAATAGAGAAGGGCTGGTACGAAATAATGGGGGTCAGCTGCCTGCAGCTGCAGAGGATGTCATCACCAGCCGCTGCACGTAAAAACTTCCCATTCCGCACCTTCACCACATAACTCACACATGTTCTTCGATAGAACATTCACTGCCATTCACCACCTACGGCATTCATCTCACCCCAACGAGACTAAATACGCATCCCTAGGTCATGCCAGTCAGAAAAAAATTAATTTCAATTTCGAAAAATCGATTCGATCAACTCATCATTATTTAGCATTTTCAATATGCGCAGCAATAAGGAGTACTAGGTTCAGAAGAAAATATTTATGATAAAAACGTCCATGCAATTTTGTTTTCTTCACTTTTTGGTTTAACGCATTTCATGTAAAAAAAAAAGAAGAAATTACTTTCGAGCTATTACTTAACTCTACTGAATCGTGAAAGAAGCGCTTGAAAAAGCAACCATTTGTGAGAAAACCCTTGTAAAAAGAACAAAAAAACGTCGATTCAGACTCAGGAAGAGTTGTATAACTTTTCAATTTTTTTATTTAAAAAAAAAATAAGACTACTTTCAAGCTATTACTTAGCTCTATTAAATCGCGAATGAAGCGTTTTAAAAAAGCAACCATCTGAGAGAAAATCTTTATCAAAGAACGTCGCGTCCCAAAAAAAAAAACGCCAGACCTGACACAGAAAAAGCTGCATAACTTTATTATTTTCTCAATTTAAAAATAAAGTACTTTTGAGTTATTACTTAGCTCTATCTAACCGTGAAAGGATCATTTTGAAAGAAGTACGGTGCGGTGCACCCCCAAAAACAGAAATCTTGACACACCAAGAGTTACATAACTTCTTTATTTTATAATTAAAAAAAAAACACTAAAGAACTTTGGAGTTATTACTTATTTTGATTGAATCGTGAAAGTAACAGGCGGAAAGAAGTGATCACTTTTAAAAAAATTTTTAAAATAGGGATTTTGACACACTTCTAAATCGAATTGGACCATAATTTACAGAAACATGAGTTAAGTCAAAACAATTAGTTTGAGCCAATAAAACGCATTTCGGCAATTTGGCTTTTACGCCTGTATGCCCCGAGAGCATAATTGTTATATTTACTGAAGCTTTTCAGCTAATCTTCTATTACCTTGTTTTTTATTTGGATGAATTCAAAATTGAACCATCTTAAAACTTGATCACTTAAATTTAAAACAAAATAATTCTAGTGAATACCCTTTTGTAGATAAACCCTATCGCCTCAAGATAAGCTTAATACAACATTGCTGTACAAAGATCGCTTTACGCAGAGAAGCGAGCAAATCCCGTTCCCTAAACCGTTCGCCTCCTCGCATAACTGCCGTGTAAGTTGATGAAACAGAACTCTTGTTTTCAGACCAGAAACTTCGTCAAAATATATGTTCACTGTTCAATATTGAACATAAACTTATTAGTGAATTTTAAGAGTTTCTAGAGGAGTCTAGTTTCAAAATTCAATGCGTTTTCCAGGGTTTTCAGGTCTACATTTGAAAAAATTCAACGTCTACTTTTTAAAAAACACCGTAAATTATATATCCGATTTCAACATATTTTACTGGTCACGGACGAATTTTCCATCAATTTCTTGTGAAATTATTAATAAATGCAAATGTAATGGACAATAAATATGGATAATAAATTCGCATCAATTTTCAAATTTAAAATTCGATATATAGTACAACGATAATAACAAAAAAATACTTCAAAACAGCCAGTTGTTTTTTCAAAAATTGAATCAAGGTTTTCCAGAAGTTTCTAAAAACTCCAGGACTTTTCCACGTCTTCTAGGTCTTGTATCAACACTGCAATCCCAAACTTAAAAATTGTCCTCTTGTTCCTGGAGGAGGGGGGCATCCATAAACTACGACGACCATTTTCCGGCTATTTTTACCACCCTCCCCCATGTGGACCATTTTTCCGACATTTCCTGTAGTTTTTCACAATTGTGTGACACTAGGTGCCCCTAATGCTTTCAGCTTTCTTGATTTTTTTTCTACTGTATTGCTATCAGTAAAAATTTCGGAGGCATTCAACAGATTTTCTAAACATAAGTAGTAAAAGATCTGTTTTAAATATGTGAAAATGTAATATGCCAAAAATGCGCTGTTGTTTTAATTTTTATTACTTAGGCCTGTCAATTTTTTCTAACGTATTCTGACAGTAAAACGTTCTGAGGTATTCAAAAGATTTTTCCAAGTAGGCTAATTTTTTTTTTTTTTTTTAATAAAAAAATGACTGTTGGGAAAACCTGCTACCATCTTGCTTTTCTTTTCTCAGTACTTGAAAATCGTTTTCTATGATATTTTTATACGCAGAAAGGCCTCAAATAACGGAAAAGATTCTCTAGCCGTTTTTAAAGGGGGTTTCCAACTTTTCTTCAAAACAGTGGTCTGTCAAACGGAATTATCTCTTATGGATCCGTAAATAAAAATCTGTCAAAATTTGAAGCGTCTTTTCTAACCTACAAATATATTGTGAAAGATTGGGACAAACGAAAATATAAAACTTATGAAAATAAGCAATTTTTCATAGACATTTTGCTAACGAGCAAAATAAGCCATTTCTTCATTTTTTTCTTATTTTACACGTGATTTTTGCATTTATTTCATAGCATACACCACTTTTTAGCAGCAATTTCAATTTTAAGAGTCTCAATTTAACACTTTTAAAGTTTGAGTGTATTCAATTTAAACTTGCTTATTAAGGTCGAATATTTAATTCTAAAATTATTTAATTCTTAATGTTTCCAATTCAAAATCGTTTAATTTCAAACGCTTTCAATTGCAAATTATCCAATTTCGGCTGGTTCAAGCTTCAAATTGCTAAAACATTAAAAGACTCAATTTGAAATGAAACCATTCTAAACGATTCAAATTTAAAATTATCTTTTGGTATTTTAATTAAAAATGTTTGAAGCATGAAAGTCAAGAAATCCAAAGAATTTAATATAGTTACATTGTTTGGAATTCTAAATTAAAAACGAACTGTCTACTCCTTCGGGGTTAACGGTACGGAACATTCCATAAGACTAGTCAGTGCCAATTAAAAATTATTCCAGATCAAAAGCTTTCAATATGAAATTGTTCAATTAAAAAAAATGGAATCTGTAATTATTGAATTCTGAATGCTTTCAATTTAATGTAATTTTTGTTAATAGGGTACTTTAAGGACCACAGCTGAATATAGGGTACCATGAGGAATATAGAGGATATAGGGATGGTCTATAAGGCCTGACAAACACAGAAATTGAAAATTTTCTAAAAAATTTCATGTTTTTCCTAGGAAGCAGGAAGTTTTAAGTCGGCAGGAAAGTAACTATGCAGAAGCTAGAAAAATTTGCATCGATGCACTGAAAAAAATGCTATTGAATCAAATGCACGCACTTTCGCGCTCATTCAAAAGCGGCTAATATTGATTCAAACGAATATACTATAGAATTCATAGTACTACTGTTGATCGTAAATAAATCATTAGTGTTTCATTGAATATTCATTTCAATCAATAATATCTGATTTTGAACCAGCGCGAAAGTGCGTAATGTTAATTCAATACAATTTTTTGCCCACTGTAGCATGAAGTCAATTTCGAGGGTCAGTAGTGAATTTGAGACAAACATAACAAAATGTTCATAAACCCCAAACTTTAAAATTTTCAAAAAAATGTCCTGTTGTTCCTAGAAAGCTGAAAAACTTAAAGCTGCAGAAGCCAGGAAAATTTGCATAGATGACAAAGTAAATTTCAAACTTATTATATTAATCCACTTTCTATCCTCTTTTTCCATTTTTTTCTACATTGAAAAAGAAAATCTAACATTCTCAATATTTTGATTCAAAACGTCAAAGTTTTATTGAAACAAGATAAATAAAGAGCGTGAAATAATAACATAGTAAGACTTCATTATTTTGTACACATTGTTTGTGACATGAACTCCTGTCTGTTTTCCCCTTTTAGTATTGAAACCGTACGATATCGAAATGAAATACTAGCCATTTGTCGAGTGATCGAACGCCACTGAAATTTCACCGAAGGACGAATCTGTGGAGGTGGGAGGTTGGCTTATACGAGATATGGGGTGGAAATGACAAACTGACGGCTGATCTACCTGAACCCTTTGGGGGCTGTGAAAAATACTACCCACTCAGATTTTCTCGATTCAACTTCTCACTAATACACCTTTTCCATCTGCATCCATTTTATTTTCTTTCCCTCACAGAATCGTAATCAAAAAACTTTCTATTTTCAACCTCATCTTTGATTATCCATTACGAAACATAAATTGAATAAAATTCTGAAAACCGCAAAGTTTCAGTTTTACAAAAAAGATTTCAAGACTATTCAGCAAGACACAACTTTAGGGAACTTCTACTGAAATTTACTACTTTGAAATTCAAAGTGATTAAAATTTGAATTAATGGAATTTCAAATTAAAAATTGAAAGATTTTGTATCAAATTGAGAATCGGATTTTACAAAAATCAAATTCATTGAAATTAAAAACCCTACTGTTCTTATTGCTAATATTAAACTAGTGATTTTCACTTTTTGATAATAGACCAATTCCATTTAAAATCAGGCAAAATTTCAAGAAAAGCCTAGGTCATGGTGTCAGAATGATTTGGTATTTGGTAGAAACTCGTATTTTACAGTCTAATCAAAAGTTTTTTTGGGGAAATTTGTTATAATCATTCGAAGATTACCTGCGAGTTCTCAAAAATTGACAGAAAGATTTTTCAAAATTCAGTATTTTCCGAACGAGCGTAGGTAATCAGGATTTTCATTTTTTATTCGACATGGGAATTCTTGCTCTTTCAACTCATCCCAAAAAATTAAGAACTGTTCAAAAATGACAAAATGGCTTTTGTGATAGATTGCATCGGTTACGAGAAAAAAATTATATTTAAACAAATTTTCCTGGCCTCGAAAAAGGTTTAGCCGGCATAAAACTAATAGGATGCCTTTTTCGTATTAGAAAAAGCTTATTAAAAACATTGGAAAAAATACTTTTTTTTTCTTACATTTTATTTAAAGTTTCTGCTTATATAAGAAAGACATCCCACCCGTTTTGTAAGGGCTTAACCAATTTTGATTCCGGGAAAAAAAAATTTCTTTAAATATAACTTTATATTTGTTATCGTAAACGATACAAAATATCACAAAAGACTGAGACATTCTGTTTTTAAAATATTGCATGAAATCAAAAAATTATAAATTGTAACACTCAAATTTGAAGGACTTGAAATGTAATAATTTTGGGATGCACAAATTTAAACTGCCTTCAAAATATAACATTTTCAAAATGAAGCATTCAAAATCAAATTACTGAAATTTGAAATTCGAAGCTTTTAAAAGTGGAACCATTTCTATTCTGTGTTCGATTTTTAACAAACTCTTATGTTCTTAAAATAAAAACAAATGTTTAAACATTTGAAATTTTTTGGTTTACGCCCAAAATATTTTTCAAACAAGCTTTTTAATTTTTGGAAATTTTATTTTTTCAGAAGGGCGCATTCAATATTAACGATAGTAACTTAAAAAGATAATTATAAAACCGGTTTTGAATTTTTATTATATTTCATAACTACAATTTCCGGCCAGCAAAAAAGGAACATTTTTTTAATAGAAAAAGTTATGTTAAGCTACAGAAGTAATTTCCTTGGGGACACTTTGACCCTACTTATTTAAGTGAAATCCTTTAAGGGTCGTATTTTCAAGCCCGACGATTTACCAGACTTCCGTTGAAAAATAACAATTTCAGAACTTTAATAATTTCCTTTCGTAAATTTGTAATTGAAACGTATGATAAATATCCTGGCTTACGCCTGTCCACAATTATAAAACTTATATGCGTCCTACCGTCCGCCTCCTTTTATACAATCAAAAAGTGATTCATCAACGTTAGATAACTACTAATAATGTTACGTATTTCACGATTTTTATATCATTAGATTTAAAAGATGTCCCGTCATGCACTTAATTAATTAACAATACAGTTAAAAGGATAGAAACTGAAACTCTGAAAGCAAAGTCAAATAAAAAATGTCAAAACTAATTTGACCGCATTATAAAATATTTCTATATATGTTTCATTAATTTATAATAGATTTAATAAAATATTATTATTGACAAATTTCCTGTCCCTTCTCACAATGGGTTTTCTAACAAAATAATTTGAAAAATGAAAATCTCACAATCCACAAATCGTTACTTTTTGGCAACGAGCTTTAAGAAGGAAGTAGTTTGCTAAATAACTGCAATGATGATCTTATACATAAACTAATGCAGCATTGGTTTAAGTTTGTCTGTAACTTTACAGTTTCTCATCCGCCTCTGCTCTCACATCATTACATTCTCTAAATTCTAGGCTGATTAAAGTTTCATGAAGCGGCACTATAACATAAGGGGTGAAAGTTTAGAAAGCACACAAAGGGAATGCGAATAGTACTACTGAAACCCCCTCGGCCAAAAGCACTTGTGTTGCCAAAGCTCTATTCAACCAGCTTCTCATTTATCCGTTGCAGTGAAGCTTTCCTGATAATTATTCTAGTATTGATAAACTTAAATTTAAAATTTAAAGCTTTTTCGGGGTTCAATCGTATGCAAAACTACGGAACTTGACGACGTTTCGTGAACATTGTAAGTTTCGTAGTTCTGCACACGATTGAAACCCGAAAAAGCTTTAAATTTTAAATTGAAATTTATCATAATGAATCATCGTGAAAGTATTAAATCTATTATTCTAGTATTGTATTGTTTGAAATTCCCATTGCTGATGACCAGGAAGAGAACTAATTATTTACCCGAATTTTTATCTTAAACTTCAATTCGATATTCAATCCCAAACTAGTTTATTTTAAATTCTAAACATTTTTGAAGAGAAATAAAGGCTTGCTACAAAATCCCATTTTCAAAATTTCCTGACTTTCTCTGATTCTTTCCTGACCAATTTTTTATTTTCCCTGACTGTTATACATTTTTCTTTCAGGTATAAAAACATCCTTACATCTAGGATATCAATAAGTTGAATGCAAAAAAATGTTTGTTTCTGAATTTATCTTAACCACTTTTAATGATAACAGCAGACTTCACAGTCCAAAATGCTCTAAAAACTAGGGAAATAGGGTGATTTTTCACGAAAATATGAGAATAATAAGGGTAGAAATTATTTTAAATAAAATTAATGTATTATATTGAATTCAATATGAGACGCTTAAGACTTCACGTCGAAATATATTGAATTTACAAGGAAATAGTTGAACTTTCAACCAAAAAAGAATAATTTTCCATAAAAAGAGATAAAGTTTTATCAAAAAAATTGAGTTTTCAACCTACAAAGATGAATTCTGAACCTAATATCAAATTTTCTCACCAAAAAGAATTTTTACCTAGAACTTGTCTTCCAAAAAAAAGGAATTTTCTATACAAAAAAAACGATTTTCCATAAAACAGTTATATTTTCGGACGAAAACATGACTTTTTCAAACAAAAAAATTAAATTTTCAAAAAATAGTTGAATTTGTAACCAAAAAGCTGAATTTTCAACCTACAAAGATAAATTCTCAACTAAAAATGTAATAGTTTATATTGAAACCAACAAAGATTTTAATTTGAAATCCAAAATAGTTGAATCCATTCAAAAAACGAAAATTTAACTGAATAATTTATTTTTTAACAAAAAAAGATTTTACAGTCAAAAAAGGAAAAAAATTTCAACAAAACCGTAGAATTTTCAACCCAAAAAAGACGAATTTTTAACAAAATAGTAAATTTTCAAACAACAAAATGAATTTTCTACTAAAATTATAAATTTTTAAACAAAAGAATGATTTTTTTAAAAACCGAATTTATTTTTCAACCAAGTAGTTGAACTTAACAAAAAAAATGAATTCTCAACGAAAAATGTAATAGTTCATATTTCAACCAAAAAATATTTTTACTTTAAATCAAAAGCAGTTGAATTCATTCAAAAAAATGAACTGAAAAAAAGTTGAATCCTTATCCAAAAAGAGAATTATTTTGAACCAAAAAATATCAAAAAATCTGCCCGCCGCGCGGCTCGCTTGGCTCGCAAGTTTGAGGGCGCCTAGGGCGCGCGACTGTTGGTTATCGCATTTCGCGCTCGATAATGCATTTACCTCGAGCTACGCGCTCGTTCTTTGTATTTCCCCCACATCTGTGCACAGACCTTTTAAAATTAAAGGTAAAAGCATTGACAACTGTAATTTGGTGATTATGAATTCTCTTTTGTTAAAGCTCCTTCGGCTTTAACGTATACATTCTCATCACGTATCTCGTGCTTCACATTCGATTTTGTCACTTTGTCACATAAAGAGTATACCAAAGCCCAATCCAATCTGTCAATTCCTTCGAAAGTTATCGTGCTTTCAGACTAAAAATCTACATACACACACTCATGGCCACGTCTCACAAACATGAGACGGGTGGTCATAGGATACGACGAAATCACAACGACAAGCCGGCGAAACCCTCGTGTGTTTTGAGGACACGAAGCGACCCAAGGATGACAGCTTTCTGCATCCATCTCGCAAGTG
>JAABKJ010005589.1:0-22885 GCA_011634705.1 Andricus grossulariae | reverse complement strand
TAACTTATTCAAGGGAAAGTTGTATTCATATGATCCGTGTAGAAATTTTGAAGCGTATTTCAAATATCTGTTTTATTTCAGAATATTAAATTATCAAAATATATATTCACAGAAATGAAAAAGATTATTTAAAATATTGTTTTCTCTCATGTTTATTTATCAATCGTTAGTAATTAATTAGGCGGAGCAAAGTGAATAATTTTAGAAAAAACCGCCACTTTCTAGCACTTATCTAGGAAAAGATAGTTATAAACAATATTATATTGTTTACGAAACTTTTTTGTTGACTTTAATTAATTATCACCTCACTAAGTGAAAAAAGGACAGAAAGGTAAAAATTCCCGAAAACCCGCAACTTTCAGGCGCAATCGATATAGATGAAGATAGTCATAAACAATAATAATTTCTTAAGACAATTATTTTTGCTGAATCATTGAAGAAACCGCAAAAAAAATCATAATTAGCGCCAAAAACTCGCAAAACACATTTTTTCACTTATGGAGTTTCTTGGGGACCCTATGAAATAGACTTATGGGGGTGATATTTGAAAAGTGATGTTTTATTTGTATTCCATGGCTGATTGTGAAGAGAAATGTTGAGTTTCAACTATATTGAGATAATATTGAGGATTCTAAATAAGATTTACAAAAACGTCTTTTTTTTCTTATGGGAAATACATGTTAAACTTCATGGGGTTTGCGGCACCCCTAAATATAATTTTTTCAAAACAAAAAAAAATGGATTTATTTTTGGGTGGATTCGAACAAATTTGGGGGGTGTCCCGATAGAAATTAAAAAAAAAAATTCCAGTGCATTTTTGGACCACCCTAATGTACATATTATTTAAAATATTATCCTGGTACTTATCTAAAAATAAGGTTGCCATATAGGATGTACATAATTTTTGAATTTAAAAAATCACCCAGATGCTTATCAAAAATAAGTTGTATACCCTCGTTGCCTATAACCGAACGTAGTCTGAGGAAGATGCCATATATGAAATATGTGTTTGGTTGAAAATTTATCTTTATTGGTTGAAAACTTAACTCTTTTGCAGAAAATTCGTCTCTTTTGGTAGAAAATCCTTTTTTTTATGATTTACAATTCAAAATAAATCTGACTATTTTTAAACGAAAAAGATTAAATGTTTTCGAAAAGAGACGAATTTTCTAGAGAAAATTTTAATTTTTTCACCAGAAAAAAAATAATTATCAATAAGAAAATTAATTTTTAATCAAACAGATGAATTTTCTGCCATAAAAATAATTTTCAACAAAATACTTACATTATCAATCAAGGAAATGAATTTTCTACTAGAATGATGAATCTTCAACAAAAAAAGAAATTTTTAAGCGAAACTAATGAATTCTCAACAAAATAGTTGAACCCAATATGAAAATCCAACTATTCCTGGTTAAAAGTTAATTGTGTGTTTGTAAAGTCTACCATTATATTTTTGGTTCAGAATTTTTCTCATTTGGTTAAAAATTCTAGTATTTAGTTGAAAATTTAATTATTTGAAAAAAATGAAACTATTTTGCTAAAACGTTATCTTTTTTGGCCAAAAATTCAACTACTTGGTAGAACAATGAAGTACTTTGTTAAAAATTTATTTTTTGGTTGAAGATTCATTGCTTTGGTTGAAAATTTAACTATTTTGTTGAAAATTCCTTTCATTTTTAGTTCAAGTTCAAATTTAACTATTACGTTTTTCATTAAAAAAATTATCTTTTTTAGTCGAAAATTGAATATTTGGTTGAAAATTCACCTTTTTTTAGTTGAAAATTCAAGTAATTGCTTGAAAATCTATATATTTTGTTGAATATTCATCTTTTTTTGTAGAAAAATTCATCTTGTTAGTTGAAAACAAAACTTTTTGTAGAAAATTCAACTCTTTGGTTGAAAATTCATGTTCTTTGTTGAAAATTAATGTTCTTCGTCGACAATTCATATTTTTTGTAGAAAATTGATCTTCTTGTATAAAAAATAATCTTTTTGGTTGAAAATTCAACTCTTTTGTTGAATGTTCAACTCTTTTCTTCAAAATTAATTTTGTTGTCCTGAATGAAAAACACCTGCTGTCACTATCCCTAGAATCAATTTCACTTATAATACTAATAATACAACAGAGGTACATTTACAATAAATTGTGTTATTTATTATATTAATATAGCTTATGTTATGTTATTGTTATATAATAATTGAACTTTAAGTAGAACAAATTAATTTTCAATAAAAAAACGGATTTTCAACCAGACAGTTCAATTTTCAACCAATGTGATGAATTTTCAACTAATATGATGAATCTTGAACTGGAATAGTCGAATTTTACACCAAAGAGGTACACAAATTTTGCACCAAATAGTTCAACTTTTAAATAAAAAGATCAATTATCAACCAAATAGTTAAATTTTTATCCAAAAAAGATACATTTTTAACCAAAAATAAAATAATTAAATTTTCTGTTTTAAAAAACTAGTTTCTGACAAACAAACAAAAAGAATTTTCAATAAAATAGTTTCATTTTCAACTGAAATAGTCAAATTTTCAGAGATTAATTTTCAATTGAAATGATAAATCTTCAACGAAAAAAATTAATTTTTAACAAAGGTGTTTAAGTTTTAACCAAGGACTTGAATTTTCATCTAAAAAAGATGAATTCTAAACAAACAATGTAATATAATTGTAATTTCCACCAAAAAAGATGTTAATTTTAAATAAAAAATAGTTGAATTCAGTAAATAAAGCAAATTTTCAAGAAAAGCTGTTGAGTTTTCAATTAAAAAATACTGTCTAGTCAACAGAGAAAACAAATTTAAAACAAACTGTTGAATTTTCAAGCAAAAATATGAATTTGCAACAAAGAAGATTAATTTTCTACCAAAAATTCAACCATTGTCTAAAGTTCATCTTAAAAATTCTAATAGTTGGTTAAAAATTTAAATATTATGTTAAAAATTCAACTATTTCATAAAAAATTCAACCAATTTGTTAAACATTCAACTATTTTGTAAAAATGTCATTTTTTTTCGAGAATTCAACTTTTTTGAACAATAGTCTTCATGAATTGAAAATTGGTCGGTTTGGATTAAATATTCATTTTTTTTTTTTTGTAGAAAAGTTCTTGGTTGAAAATTATTCTTTCTTATTGGTTGGAAATAAACAATCTTCTAAAGTTCTTATAAAAAGTTCTACTATTTGGTTAAGGATTGAATTATTTTTTTGAAAATTCAACTATTTTGTTAGGAATTCATATTTTTTGGTCGAAAATTCAACTTTGTTGAACATTTGTCTTCTTGGATAGAAAATTTGTCCTTTTGGATTAAAAATCCATCTTTTTATGGTAGAAAAGTTCTTGGTTGAAAATTTATCTTTCTCATTTAAAAATTCAATCATTGTCTAAAGTTCATCTTAAAAATTCTACTAGTTGGTTAAAAATTCAAACATTATGTTAAAAATTCAACTATTTTATTAAAAATTCAACTAATTTGTTAAAAATTCAACTATTTTGTAAAAAAGTCATTTTTTTGCCGAGAATTAAACTTTTTTGAACAATAGTCTTCTTGGATAGAAAATTTGTCGTTTTGGATTAAATATTCATTTTTTTTTTGTAGAAAAGTTCTTAGTTGAAAATTATTCTTTCTTATTGGTTGGGAATTAAATCATCTTCTAAAGTTCTTATAAAAAATTTTACTATTTGTTTAAAGATTTAATTATTTTCTTGAAAATTCAAATATTTTGTTAAGAATTCATTTTTTTGTCGAGAATTCAACTTTTTTGAGCATTTGTCTTCTTGGATACAAAATTTGTCGTTTTGGATTAAAAACTCATTTTTTTGGTAGAAAAGTTCTTGGTTGAAAATTGAGCTTTCTTGGCTGAAAATTCAACCATCATCTAAAATTCTTCTTAAAAATTCTACTATTTGGTCAAAGATTTAATTATTTTCTTGAAAATTCAACGATTTTGTTAAAAATTCATATTTTTGGTTAAAAACTCAATTTGTCGGGTAGAAAGTATTATTTTTGGTTGAAACTTAATTCTTTTCAAATAGAAAGTTTACTATTATATTTTTTGTTCAGAATTCGTCTATTTTGGTTCAAAAATTATTTTGTTGAAAATTTAAGCATCATGTCAAAACTCCTCTTTTTTGGTTAAAATTATTTTTTTGGAATTCATCTCTTAGGTTGAATAATTAACTATTTTATTGAAACTTTACTTTTTTTTGTTAATTTATATTTTCGGGATAGAAATTCAACTTTTTTGTAGAAATAATTTTTTTTTGCCTGAGAATTCCGCAGTTTGAGTTTTTTTTTCTCTTTATTAACTGAAAAATCTTTCTTAGTTGCAAATTCGTCTTTTTTGTTTTAAAATTTATATATTTTGGTTAAAAATGCAACTATTTGTTCAAGAAATAAAATTTGTTGGTTGAGGATTCAACTATTTTGTTGTTAAGTTAATCCTTATTAGTCGAATTCAACTGCTTGGTTAAAAATTCGTCCTTTTGGTGGAAAATTAATCTTTCTCGTTGAAAGTTCATACGGTAGGCTTGAAAATTCGTCTTTTCTAGTAAAAAAATTAATTGAGGTTAGTTTAAAGGGACAAGCAGCGCGCAGAACAGTGCGCGTGGGTCGAAGTAACAAACACGCATGCGCGCGCATTTCCCGCGGCCGGTAAAGTACCCCACCACCAACAATGACCTACACTCGGGCCCCGATTTAGTAATAGTGTCGGGAGTTGTGTGCAAATAGCCTTGTACTAAATCGGGGGAATCGAAACGTAAACAGTCAGGATCGTCTCAACCGTTTCCAATTGGAATGCATAATATTGCGCAGTATACTTGATTAATTACTCTTGCACTGCGGCCCTTCCGAGGCAATTCTAGGAATAACTAAACCGGGGGTTACTAAATCGGGTTCCGAGTGTACTTTGCTGCTTCAACCCACGCCCAGAAAGCGAGGAAACCATACTCGTGTTACACAAAAAAATATTGTTAGGGGCTATAATCATTCGGGAGAAACTAACTTTGGATTAAAACTGCCTTTGTAATTGAAAGTGGTTCCCAGGGTGTTCAAGCGCTATTGTGCCCTCGAATTTGAAGGACTTTTTTGACCCACATAGAAAATGAATGAGCGAATCCCGAAGGGTCGAAAAAGGTAGTGCGGTGCACTTTGAAGTGGGTAGAGTGCGGAACATCGCCCCGGCACGTGTCAGTCAAAACTGTCAGTGCTGCGGTGACCGATAATATTGATACTGACTCGCGGTAGCGGTTGATATGAGCGACATGAGATGAACAGAATGCACTTTGCGAATTTAGAACATGTGGTAGAGCACATGGCGCACAACCTGCTCTATGAAAAAAAAAATAACATTGAATTACTGCAGGGAAATATGTGATAAAAATTATTATATGAATTCTCACAATATTTAGAAGCAGCTTCTAAAATAACTGATGAATTTATTCATTCCAGAATTTACACTCTTTTCCCTATTCTCCTTTTTTGAAAAGAAATCCTCTTTTTAGGGGTGCGTAGCCCCTCACAGTGAGATGAATTCAAAAAACGAGGTACAAAATGATATTTGGAACGCAATTATGCACCGATTTTATATTTTTTTGTCACAAAATTCAGGACTAAATTTTTTAGAAAATGTTGAGTAGATTTTTTATTTATTTAATTTTTATGTTAATGCAAACAGCGAAAAAAGTGTCGATTTTTTTAATTTTATTTTTTATCTTCTAGAAATTTTTTTTTGTATTTCCCGTCACTTGGATTCAATGCACAGAGGTATAAAAAAGAAAAAGCAATTGTTAACTTGTGAATTTAAGTGTTATAAACAAATTATGTTAACAAATAATCGACATTAGATGTTATTCGCCTTCAAAGTATATCTCTGCTCTGAAATTAATTGCTTTCATCGATAGGATGATACGTGGCCATTGAAATTTAAGATTGAATTTCATTAATTAATTTGATAAACAAATTATAAAAACAAATGCATATTTTAGGCGTTTTTAAGCGAAAAGAAATCGTTTTTTCTTCTGACCTGCCTGAAATTATAGCCAATGATGTCTTCTGAGTGAATTTCACTATGCATTCATATTTGTTTATTTTATCAACAAATTATATAAACAAATGCACATTTTCAGCGTGTTTCAGCGAAAAGAATTATTTTTTTCTGATCTTGATGAAATTTTATTGCCAATGATGATTTATGAGCAAATTTCACTATGTATTAATATTTGTTTATTTTATAAATAAATTATATAAACAAATGTACATTACAGATATTTATAGGCAGAAAGAAATCTTTTTTTCTTTTATTATTCTTGAAACTATATTGACAATGAATTTTCTACATTAAATTTTGTTATACTCAACTATTTGTTTATTTTATAAGCAAATTATTTAAAAAATGCACATTCTAGGCATTTATAGGCAGAAAAAATGGTTCCTTCATCTAGCCTTGTTAAAATTATATCGTGAAAGATGTTTTTTGGGAAAATCTTGTGATGAAATGGAATTCGTAAAATTTGTAATCAAATTATTTAAAAAATACAGAAAACAAGCAGAAACAAAATTTCTTTCTGAAAAACAAGGGACTTATAAAAATATAAAAATATAACTATTGTTCTGTTATCTCCTTTCTTTTTGCCCACAAATGCTTAAAATTTACATTTGTTCTTATAGTTTGTTTCTAAAATAAACAAATAGCGAAAAATGACTATCTTGTTGAAAATTCACATTTTTAAGTTAAAAGTTTAACTGTTTTGCAGAAAATAATTCTTTTTGAGTTAAAAATTAATTTTCTTTGTTTGTTGGAAATTAATCTGTTTTGGTTGAAGATTCGACCATTTTGGTAAAAATTCAACTATTTTGTTAAAAATTCAACTATTTGGTTAAAAATGCAACTTTCTTTGTTAGAAAATAAACTTTTTCGCTTAAAACTTAAATGTTTTGTAGAAAATTCGTCTTTTTGTCTTAATAATTCAACAATTTGGCGGAATTTTTTTTCTTTCTTAAATGAAAAATCTTTCTTGGTTGAAAATTTAATTCTTTTGTTCAAAATTTTTTTGTGTGTAAACATTCATCTTTATTTTTTGAAAATTAATCTATTTGCTTCAAAGTTATTTTTTTTTAAATTCGACTCGCACATGTCCCAATCTATGAATTAAAAATTAAAAATTGCTAAATAATATTAAACAATTTTTTGAATATTTGAGATTCACAGATATCTCTAATATCTATTGTTATACTAAATTAAAAAAAAATATTTTGGCCGGTTTGGAAAGTTTTTAATTCTCGAAAACCTCATTGTCTAAAATTTTCAACTTTTTGGTATCCTATTATTTTTAAGATTCAAATTTCAAAGACTAATATATTTTTTTTTCTGTTTCAGGTACGTATCTCTTGTTCTTATTTACATACACTGACAGCAGCAGGTAACGTGAAAAATATATTTTTTTTTCATTCAATTTACGAAGCTTTTAATTTATATAACTATTATTTATAAAATTGCCCCTAAAAATAATCCCTGCCTGACAAATAATTGTAATAAAGATTTGATCGATTTAATTTGAGCTAATATTAAAACTCTGTTAACACAAAGGACATAAATTTTGACTGAGAATAATTGAATGTCAAAGCCTTAAAATACGGAATTGCAATTACAGTCCGGATCAATTATTATTGCTGAGCTTATCGCAATTGAATCAGATTTACATGAGCGCGACGGTCCATGGGACGCGACACGTGGGTCGAAGTGCATTAAAGATGAGGCACAATAGAAACAGGAAACGTAAATTTACACCGAACCCATGCACAGACGACTGTGGGCGCAAACACGTACATATAAAATCACTTGCTTTAATGTCTATTATATAAAATTACTCTTCAAAATTGCCAGGAAATAAATCAAGACACATGAAAAACAAAGGTAATACTTAATAAATTATTAAAAATACTTCCCCTTTCATAATTCCCCCTACATTCCCCTACTTCCGCTCCCCTCACTTTACTATTCGCCCCCAACTTCCTCCACTACTTCCCCCTCTCCTCGCTTCCCCAGCTAACACTCCCCTTCGCCTAATTCCTTTCCCTAGCCCTCATTTCCCCTTCCCTACGCACCCTCATTTCTAATCATTTCCCCTACTTCCCTCCTCTAATTACCCCTCACTTCCGTTACTTCCACTCCCCCGTTTACCTCTCACATCCCCTACTTCGCCTTCCCTACTTGTTCTTTATATCCCCTACTTCCCCTTACCCACTTGTCCCTGTACCCCCTACTTCCCATCCCGGCATTTCCCCTCATTTTCCAACACTGATCACCGATCACCCCCTCATTCTCCTTATTTTCCATGACTTCCCCTATCTCCCCATTATTCCTCTCGTTTCCCCCACTTCTCTAACCCTGACTTTCCCATTTCTTCTATTTTACCTGTCTCATTTCCTCTCACCCCCTTATTTCCCTTCACCTTATTACACCCCACTTCTCCTGCTTCCCCCCTGCTCAACCCTCATATTACTAACTTCCCCTCTTCAAATTGTCCTCATATCTCCCACTTCCCCTTCCTCACTCCCCTTATTCCCCTTCTTTTCATGACTTTCCCTATTTCCCCATTATTCCTCTCGTTTCCCCCACTTCTCTAACCCTCACTTCCCCATTTCTTCTATTTTACGGGTCTCATTTCCCCTCACTCCCTCCCTTATTTCCCTTTATTTTCCCTCACTTTCCCCACTTTTTATTCCCTCAATTTCTCTACTTATACGCTCATTTCTCACAATTTGCGGTACTTTCCCTCCACTCATTTCCCCTCACATCGTCTAATTATCCTCATCTTAATTCCCCTTACTTCGCTTACTATGTTACCAAATTGAGGAAGGTGGGAGGGATTAACGCCTAAAACTATGGCCCCTTTTTTCCATTTTTTTAAGAATTATTTTTTTCCTTGTTTTTTTATACCCTTTTTCTCGTTTTTTCGCTTAAATGAGAATTGAATTAATAATTTCGCTTATAAGAAAATTGAACTACTTTTGGTTGAAAAGTATACTATTATTATATTTTTTGTTAAGAATTCATCGCCTTTGGTTAAAAACTTTAGTTTTTGGTTGACAATTTTATTATTATTTAAAAAATTTAACTATTTTGCTTGTTAAAATGTCGTATTTTTGTGTCTAAAATTCAGCTACTTGGTTGAAAGTTAAGATAATTTGTTGAAAATTCGTTTTTGGCTGAAGATTCATCTCTTTGGTTCCATTTTTAGAAAATTAATCTTCTTGGTTAAAAAATCATATATTGGGTTGAAAATTTAATTCTTTTGTTTGAAAATTCAATCTATTTTTGGTCGGGAATTCATTTTTATGGGTAAAAATGTTAACAATTGCATTAATTGTTGAAAATTGATAATTTTAATTGAAAATTGATCTTTTCTAATTGAAAATTCGTCTTTTTTCGTCAAAAATTTATATTCCTGGTTAAAAAAATGCTCTTGTGTAAAATGTTAAAATCTTTTGTTGGAAATTCATTTTTATTTTTGTAAAAATTCATCATTTTAGTATCATCTCTTTGGTTGAAAATGTAACTGCTTTGTTGAAAATTTGTATTTTTTGTTGAACTTAACTTTTTTTTATTTCAAATTAAAATTCTTTTTGGTTGAAATATCAACTAGTACCTGTTTCCTCGAAAATTTAACTTTTTTGGTTGAAAAATCAATGACTTGGCTTAAAGTTTAACTACTTTTTAAAAAATTCAATTTTTTTGATTAAAAATTAATTTTTTTGGTGGAACTTTAATCTTTTTGGTTGAAAGTTTAATTACTTGGTTGAATTACTTAATTAAAATTTCATTTTTATTAAATTCACCTCTTGATTTGAAAATTTAACTTTTTTGTTGAACATTTTGTTGTTGTTAAAAATTCTTTTTTTTTTATTAAAAATTGATCTTTTTAATTGAAAATTTAATTATTCCATTTTGGGTAGAAAAGTCATCTTTATTGATCGAAAATGAACTTTTTTGTTGAAAATTCGACTTTTTGGGTTGAAAATTCAACTGTTTCTAAAAAATTGTTTTTTTGCTTCGAAATTAAACTCTTTTGTTGAGCTCTTTTCTTCAAAATTAATTTTTTTGCTGAAGATTCATAATTTTAGTTTAAAATTCATCTCTTTGGTCGTAAGTGAAATTTTTTGTTGAAAATTCATATTTTCGGGTTGAAAATTCAACTATTTTGATTGAAAACTAAAATATTTGGTTTAAAATTAAACTATTTATTTTTCAATTCAACTATTTTGTTGGTAATTCGTTTTTTTTTTTGTTACAAATTAATTTTTTTTATCTGGTAATGTAACTTATTCCATTTTTTGTTGAAAATTTTGCCTTCATAAGTTTAAAATTTAATTTTTTGGTATAAAATTCATGTATTTTGTTGAAAATTAATCTTCTTGGTTGAAAAAATCAACTTTTTGTTTCAAAATTGAACTCTTTGGATGAATGTTGAACTCTTTTCTTGAAAATTAATTTTTCTTTTTGAAGATTAATCATTTTAGTTTGTTGAAAATTCACGTGTTTTTTGACAATTCGTTTTTTTTTAGTACAAAATTATTCTTCTTAGTTGAAAATTCGTTTTTTTTTTCAAAATTATTTTTTTAATCCTAACTATTTTGATGAAGGTTCGTCTATTTATGTATAAAATTAATCTTGTTTGTTGAAAATTCATCTATTTGATTGAGGATTAAACTGTTTTGTTAAAAATTCTTTTTTTTTCGTTGAATTTAACTGGCTGGTAATTCTTTTTTTTTTAAGTAATTTTTTTTACTACAAATTTAAATATTCTATTTTTGGATTTAAACTTATTGTAGAAATTCAACAATTTGGTTGAAAATTCATATATTTTGTTGAAAAGTCATCATTCTTGGTTGAAAAATCATCTTCGTAAGTTAAAATGTCAACTATTTGGTTAAAAATTCAAATATTTTGTTGAAAATTTAATTATTTTGATAAAAATTAAATTAATCTTTTTTGGTCGAAAATTTAACTGTTTAGTTAGCAGCTCAACCACTTTGTTGAAAATTCGTCTCATTTGCTTGGAAGTTCAACTATTTGGTTTTCATTGCAACTGTTTGTTTAAAAAGTAATCATCTTCTTCGGTAAAAAATCATTTTTTGTCAAAATTTCTAAAATCTTGTTGAAAATGCAATATATTTCGATTTGAAACTCAAACAGTATTTACATTAATTTTATTTGAAAAAATGTATCCCCTTCTTACCCTGTATTTTTTTTCTGTCGAATGAAAAAGATGAAAAATTTGATGAGAAGGTAAAATAAAGTTGAAATTAACTTTGATTCACCCCATTTGGTGGTTCGTCGATCATCATCGACCATACCTAACTCCTAAATAACCAAAGAAGGAGAGTGAAATTCAATTTGTAAAGGGTGAAAAATCTCCTTTTTCACACAGGCTCTATTGTGTCTGGACCATTAATAATCGAGTGAGAGTTGCCGAAATCGACTTGCAACACGTCCTCGAGAGTAAAGAGTTACGGTTCGACGGTTATTCGAACTTCGAACCCGGCTTTGAAATCCCACGAGAGGGGGGGGGGGTTGAGGGGTAGATTTAGACCAAATATGTGGCAAGACCAACATTTTTCCAAGGGTGTGAAATTTTAGTCACGTCCAAATATTTCACATCGTGCTACGAATACTTTAAGATTATTTTAGGTTTAGGCAATATCCTCAAGCTTTCTTCAAACACACAGGATATGCACGTGCAAATTTAGGAACGTTTTCGTTCCCAAATAAATATTGCATCATAGAAAAGAAACCTTTTCCGGATTGCAAAGGATTTTTAACAAGTGATTTTAATTAATTTTTGTTCTGAAAAAAGGATCTTCTCCTTTCGCTCCGCTGGGATTCGAACCACAGCACTTCTGATTCCCGGTCAGGTGATTTTCCCAAAAATATACGCGTTATTATGCTAGATGGTACAAATCAAATTTTTAAAGGAATCTGTATCATCATTAAAGAATAACAGAAATATTTTACGTCTTTTTCAAACTAGATGGAGTTATGAATTAAAAATCATTTAAATTAAAAAATTTTGTTTCTCAATTTTATTAAATTAAAATGATTTTTAATTCATAACTCCATCTAGTCTGAAAAAGACGTTAGAAATTTTCTGTTATTCTCTAATGATAGTACAGATTCCTTTAAAAATCTGATTTGTACCATCTAGCATAATTATGCGTATATTTTCAGAAATAAAGCGCCTGACCGGGAATCAAAAGTTCTGTGGTTCGAATCCCAGTGGAGCGAAAGGAGAAGATCTTTTTTTTTCAGAAAAAAATTAATTAAAATTATTATTAATTCATAACTCCATCTAGTCTGAAAAAGACGTTGAAAATTTTCTGTTATTCTCTAATGATAATACAGATCCCTTTTAACAAGTGACACTTTTCTGATAAAAAAATATAATTGAAATCTGTGTCGATGCATTAAAAACCGATATTATCAATAACAAATTTATTGGTTGTGTTTTCAACAAAAATAGTTGAACTTTCAAGACGAAAAGTTCAATTTTCGACAATAAAATTCATTTTCAGCCAATAGAGGTGAATTTTTAAAACCCAAAATGACAAATTTTCAAAAAAATAAATGAAGTCTTGACCAAAAAAGATGATTGAAGAACGAAATAGTTGAATTTTCATCAAAACAATCAAACTTCTAAAAAACTTGAATTTTTTACAAAATATCTGAATTTTTAAACTACAAAAATGAATTTTCAACCTACAAAGATGAATTTTTAACCAAGAAGATTAATTTTCTACTGAAAAACGAATATTCAATCAAACACATGGATTTTCAACCAAATAGTTGAATTTTTAACTAAAAAATATATAAATTTACAAAAAAAATTTGTATAGTTTCATTTTCAGTTTAAAAAAATTAATTTTCAACAAAAAATTGAATTTTTCACGAAATATCTGAATTTTGAACCAATAAAATTGTATTTTCAATGAAGAAGATTATTTTCTACCAAAAGACGAATGTTTAACTAAAAAAGATATATTTACAACCAAAAATTAAATAGTTACATTTTCAGTTTGAAAAAATTAATTTTCATTAAAAAAAGTGATCAACCATTCAAATTCAACGAAAAAAATAATTCTTAAAAAAAATAGTTTAATTCTCAGCAAAACAGATGAATCTTCAACCAAATACTTCAATTTTAAACTAAACAAGATTAATTTTTAACCAAAAACAAAATCGTCAAATTTTAAGTTTAAAAAACTAATTTTCAACAAAAAAAAAAGAATTTTCATCCCGTTAAATTGAATGAAAAAATCCGAATTTCTAGCCAAATAGTTGAATCCTCAACTAAAAATATGGATTTTTCACAAACAGTATAAATTTTCTACCCAAAAAGACAATTTTTCAATAAAATAGTTAAATTTTCAAATAAATAGTTTAATTTGTAATCAAATAGTCATTTTTTTTAGAAGAAATGTGAATTTCCGACAAAATATCTGAATTTTTAACCTACAAAGATGAACTTCAAACCAAAAAAATTTCTTTTCTACTAATAGACGAATTTTGAACAAAATGAATGAATTTTTAACTAAATAGATGATTTTCCAACAAAAAAAAATAATTTTTCTACGTAAATAGACAAATTTTTAATAAGATAGTTATGTTTTCAAACTGAAAACTCCAATGTTTTCGAAAAGAGTTGACTTTTAAACCGGAAAAGAATTTTCAACAAGAAAGTTAATTTTCAATGAAGAAAGTTGAATTTTCAACGAAATTGTTGAATTTAAAACTAAAAAAGACCAGTTTTCAACCAAAAATGGTATCGTCAAATTTTAAGTTCAAAAAACTAATTTTTAACAAATAAAAACGAATTTTCAACCAGTTAAATTCAACTAAAAAAGAGAATTTTTCAACAAAATAATTCTGAACCAAAATGATGATTTTTCAAACAGATTTTTTTTTATTTTGCAACTGAAACAGATCAATTTTTAACAAAATACATGTATTTTCTACCAAACAGTTGAATTTACAACTTATAATGAAAAAATTTTCAACCAAAAACGTAATAGCTACATTTTCAGATGAAAAAATTAATTTTCAACGAGAAAAACGAATTTCAAACAAAATAGTTAAATTTCCAAATAAGTAGTTCAATTTTGAACCAAAAAGTTTAATTTTATTTCAAAGTAGTTGAATTTTCAACCCGCAAATATGAATTTTCAACAAAAAAGTTAATTTACGACTAAATAGTTGAATTTTCAAGTAAAATGATGAACCTTCAACCAAAAAGAGAAAATAATTTTTTTTTAAAGTAGTGTAACTTTAAACCGAGTAGTTGATTTTCCAACCAAAAAATTAATTCTCAATGAAACATGTAATAGTTAATATTAAAAAAAGACGAATTTTAAACAAAATACAGGAATTTTAGCCAGAGAAACGAAAAAAATTAATTTTCAACAAAAAAAAAACAACAAATTTTTAGCAAAATAGTTGAATTTTTAACCAAAGAGATGAATTTTCAACTATAATAATGAATCTTCAACAAAAAAATGAATTTTCAAGATCAGAGTTCAACATTCAACCCAAGAAGTTAAGTTTGTAACAAAAAAGTTGATTTTTTAACCAGTTTCGGGAATTTAATAATTTTAATAATTTGAAATCTCTCAATTTTTCTAGTTTCGGTCATTTTAATTTTCGGAATATTTCAATTGAGTTAATAAATATTTTCGAAAATGTAAATTATCGAAAATTAAATAATCGTATTCATTAAATACTTTGTAGGTACTTAATTAGTTTTTGTTAGCTTAAAACTAAGTTGTTCCTTTTGGCAGCATCCGCTTAAAGTTATACAGTTTTGAAGTTTCCCAATTAGCAAATTGTCCAATTCCCGAAGCATCTAATATTAATTTATTTTCATTGAAGACTTCTAATTAAAAGCTTAATTGTATTTTGATTATTTTTGATGATTGAAATTTGAAATATTTTGTTTATTGATGTACAGTTTTGAACTTGGTATTAAAATTTGTTGTGTCAAATGAAAGTAAGAAAAAATTAAAAGTTATTAAATTTGTTAAGAGTAAATATTATTTGTATTTCGAACTGAACTGTAAATAAGGAACAAAACGCGCGCGTATCCTCTTGCTATACAATACAATAAATTATGAAGTCACAATCAAGTTTCCCTAATTTTCAGAGAATTAGTGAGACGTCTGAAAGACGTTTATTTCCTAACTTATGCAATTTCAAACTCTGTTCCTTCTAAAGCGTCTGGCAACTTGCAACGCACATTTGCTAAGATTTTGGGATAGTTTAGTCAGTAAGACGCAGATGAAACTTGATGCCTCGAAGACGTGCATGAAGCAGCTCTTAAATACGTAACCTGCCGTACGTTTGAAGAAGGACTCTATCTAAATTGAAATTTAAGAATTTTATATTAGATTAAAATCAAATTCAAAATCCCATTTAACGTCCAATACTCAAGTCAGTGTATAGAATTCCGGAAATAAAACAAGAATCCAACAATCAAATTTGGACAAACATCACAAAATGCTCCTATTGCAATTCCTAGAAACAATAACAAAAATTTGTTTCTTTGGACAAAAATAAAATAAATTTTTGTTGTTAGGAATTGGAATAGGAGCATTTTGTGGCATTTGCCCAAATTTGATCGTTGGAATCTTATTTTATTTTCAGGAAATCTATCTTTCTTGATGAAAAATGAGTTTAAAAAATTTTTATATTCTCAATAAAAAAAAGAATTCGTCTGTACAAAAGGTAATTGGAAATTAAAACTAAATTCGGAGATAATTAGACCCTAATTAGCCTATAGAAATACTTTCGAAGAAAGGCTTTATCTACATTTTTTAATGAAAAATGAGTTTTTTATATGGGTCGATTCGTAATATAAAAGGAATTCATCTGTACAAAAGGTAATCAGAAATTATAACTTAATTCGGAGGTAGTTAGACCCTAATTAGTCTATAGAAATATTTTCGAAAAAAGGCTCTATCTATCTTTTTTTTATGAAAAGTGAGTTTATTAAATCTTTGGATTCGTAATAAAAAAAGTAATTCGTCTGTACAAAAGGTAATTGGAAGTTCTAACTAAATTCGGAAATAATTATACCCTAATTAGCCTATAGAAATATTGTCCAAGAAAGGCTTTATCTACATTTTTAAATGAAAAATGAGTTTTTTATATGGTTCGATTCGTAATAAAAAAGTAATTCATCTGTACAAAAGGTAATGGAAAATTCTTACTAAATTCGGAGATAATTAGACACTAATTAGCCCATAGAAATACTGTCGAAGAAAGACCCTATCTAGATCATAGATGAAAAATGAGTTTTTTTATATCGTTGGATTTATAATAAAAAAAGGAATTCATCTGTACAAAACGTAATTGGAAATTCTGACCAAATTCGGAGATAATTAGACCCTAATTAGCCTATAGAACTACTGCCGAAGAAACGCTCTATCTATATTTTTTCAATTAAAAATGAGTTTTTTATATCCTTGGATTTATAATAAAAAAAAGAATTCATCTGTACAAAAGGTAATTGGAAATTCTGACCAAATTTGAGATAGTTAGACCCTAATCAACATATAGAAATACTGTCGAAGAAAGGCTTTACCTACATTTGTTTATGAAAAATGATTTTTTTATATGGTTCGATTCGTAATAAAAAAGGAGTTAATCTGTACAAAAGGTAATTGGAAATTTTAACCAAATTCGGAGATAATTAGACCCTAATTAGCCTATAGAAATACTGTCGAAGAAAGGCTTTATGTACATTTTGTAATGAAAAATGAGTTTTTCATATGGTTCGATTCGTAATAAAAAAGGAATTCATCAGTACAAAAAGTAATCAGAAATTATAACTAAATTCGGAGGTAATTAGACCCTGATTAGCCTATAGAAATATTGTCGAAGAAAGGTTCTATCTACATTTTTTATGAAAAATGAGTTTCTTACATCTTTGTATTCGTAATAAAAAAAAGGAATTCGTCTGTACAAAAGGTAATTGGAAGTTCTAACTAAATTCGGAAATAATTAGACCCTAATTACCCTATGGAAATACTATCGAAGAAAGGTCCTATCTAGATCTTAGATGAAAAATGAGTTCTTTATATCGTTGGATTTATAATAAAAAAAGGAATTCGTCTGTACAAAAGTTAATTGGAAATTCTAGCTAAATTCGGAAATAATTAGACCCTAATTACCCTATAAAAATACTGTCGAAGAAAGGCCCTATCTAGATCTTAGATGAAAAATGAGTTCTCTATATCGTTGGATTTATAATAAAAAAAGGAATTTATCTGTACAAAAGGTAGTTGGAAATTCTAACTAAATTCGGAGATAATTATACCCTAATTTGCCTATAGAAATACTACCGAAGAAAGGCTTTATCTACATTTCTTAATGAAAAATGAGTTTTTATATCGTACGATTCGTAATAAAAAAGGAATTCATCTGTACAAAAGGTAATTTGAAATTCTATTTAAGTTCGGAGATAAGTAGACCCAAATCAGTCTATAGAAATGCTGTCGAGGAAAGGCTCTATCTATATTTTTTATGAAAAATGAGTTTTTTATATCGTTTGATTCGTAATAAAAAAAGCAATTCGTATGCACAAAAGGTAATTGGAAATTCTAACTAAATTCGGAGACAATTAGAACCTAATTAGCCTAAAGAAATACTGGCGAAGAAAGGTTTTATCTACATTTTTTTAATGAAAAATGAGTTTTTTAGATGGTTCGACTCGTAATAACAAAAGGAATTCATCTGTACAAAAGGAAATTGGAAATTATAACTGAATTCTGAGATAATTAGACCCTAATTAGCCTATGGAAATACTGTCCCAGAAAGGCTCTATCTACATTTTTTATGAAAAATGAGATTTTTATATTGTTGAATTCGTAATAAAAAAAGTAATTCATCTGTACAAAAGGTAATGGGAAATTCTAACTAAATTCGGAGATAATTAGACCCTAATTAGCCTATAGAAATACTGTCGAAGAAAGGATCTGTCTACAAAAAGGTAATCAAGCCTATCTACAAGAATTTCCGCATTGGATTTTCAATTAAATTAACACAGAATAGTACATGATGAATCAATTATAAAATTATAAAATATATTTATCAATTGCGTAATTAATAATTGCACTGCTAAATGCAGATAGTGTTTCTTCAACCTGAAAACTGCCTACAGTTTTGTTACTTTTGTTTTATAAACAATTGAAATTGTTTCTTTTTTGCACCAGTGATCCATTTTCAACCAAATATTTAAGGTTTTAACTAAAATCATAAATCTTCAACTATATTAGTTAAGTTTTCAGCTTAAGAAAATGATTTTCAACCAAAAAAATAAACGAATTTTCAACAAAATAGTTCAATTATGAACCAAAGAGATGAATTTTTAACTAAAATGAGGAGTTATTGACTAAACAACTGCGTTTTTGACAAACGAGGTCAACTTTAAACAAGTAGTTGAATTTTCCACACAACAAAATATTTTAATTTTTAATAAAAAGCAGTTGAATTTAGCAAAAAACACGACTTTTAAACAAAATATTTGAACACTAAACCAAAAAAGATTAACAGTCAACCAAAAAGTTACATTTTGAACCAAAAAGTTACATTTTGAACCAAAAAAGATGAAATTTCTACTAAAAGAGATCAAGTTTCAAAGAAATTGTTGCATTTTCTACCAAATAATATAATTTTACCCAAAATAGATTAATATTGTACAACAAAAGTAAAATAGTAGACTTTTTAGCTGAAAAGAATGAACTAGTATAGTTAAACTCTTAGTTTGAAACATTTATTTTCTATCAAATAGCGAATTTTCAACTAAATAGTTAAATTTTCAACGAATTATATGAATTTTGAACTAAAATGATTAAATTTTTAGTCAAGAAAATTAATGTTAATTTGAAAAAAAAACATGTTTAACCAAAAAAGATTAAATTTCCACCCAAAGAAATGAATTTGCAAAAAAATCGTGACACCAATTTTCAATTATATGTTTCCCTAGCTGCATTCGTGGCGTTTGACAAGGGTCGGTGGGCATGTGGCGAAAATGCGCACACAGCTAACACTGAGCGTCACTGCTCTTTTTCTTTCCCTTTTGATTATTAAACAAAATACAAAAATATTTTCAAAAAACCGGCTCTGCCCGGCAAAACAGAATAACATTTAGATGAAGCATGCAAAAAATTAGATGAAAACATTTAACCATGAGGCCGGAAATCTGCATCCCGTTTTATAACTCTGATAAATCCCCTTAAGGGAAAACCTACTTTTGTTGAATATTCGTCTTTTTGGATAAAAAATGCGTAATTTTTATTGAAAATACAACTGTCTTCTGAAATAGTCATTAACCATAGAACATCGTTCCGTGATCAGACCGCGACCCCAACGCCGAACTCAACCCACCCCCTTTGGGTAAAACTTTTTTTTTTCACTCTAACTTCTCTCTTCTTCTCCTTTTCTCTTCCTCTCCTTCTCTCTTCACCACAAGCAGAAAGAGTCGCTTGACCATGCCTGATCGAATAAAAATAAAAAGAGCGGCGCTCAGTGAAAAAAACGCGAAAAAGAGAAAACATCGACTTTGAAGGTTGAACAGCCTTCTCCTGTTCACTTTCAGTGGCCAGAACGTTTGAATGAAATTTCCGCGCTGGTTCACTACTCATCAAACGAGTTTTGGATAGAGGTTTACTTTGCTGGAAAAAAAGGGAAGTGACACAACATTGTTCAGTGTTCTTTATTGGCAACGCGCAAATTCTGTCTAGTGTTCTCTACATAGGAAAATCGCACGTGCGTAGGAAGCAATGTTTTCCACGTTATTTTTTTATTTTTTATTTCAGAGAGAATAACGAGTTTGATTTTATCATTTATTCGAGGTGCGTCAAAAAATTGCTTTTATGATCCCCAATGTAGATGCAGACTTCACACTCTTTCCCCTTTTATTCTTTTTTAAAGAATGCTTATTTTTCCGTGGTTTAAAAAAAATTCACCATTTTCTCGTTTCTTTCGCTTAAATGCGAACCGAATTGATAGAATGCAGATAGAACATTAAACTATTTTTGGTTGGAAATTAATTTTTTTTTTAATTAAAAAGTTTTTAGTTGAAAATTCAACTATTTTAAGAAATTTCATCCTTTTTGGATTAAAATGCATCTATTTTTGTTCAAAATTCGTCTTTTTGTGGTTGAATTCATTCGGTTTTTCATTTAAATTAAAGCCATTCTTGGTTGGAATTTCAAACATGTTATTTGTCGTTGAGAATTTATCATTTTTCATTAGAAGTGAAACTAATTTGTTAAATTTTTCTACATTTATCTTTTTGTTTGAAAAGTTATCTACTTTTTTGAAAATTTATTTTGTTTGACAATTGATTTTTTTAAACTGAAAATGTTACAATTATAATTTCGGTTAAAAATTGAAATTTTCAATTGGAAATTCATCTTTTCTAGTTAAAAATTTAACTATTTGGTTGAAACTTCAAATATTTTGTTGAAAATTGGTCTTTTTTTGGTCAATTTAATTGTTTTCTATTCACATTAAAATATTTCTTGGTTGGAATGAATATCAACCCTGTCATTTTGCTTTGAGAATTCATCTTTTTGTTATTGAAAGTGGAATTACTTTGTAAAAAATTAATTTTTCTTGTTATCTTTTTGTCTGAAAAATCAGCTACTTTGTTGAAAATTCTTTCTTTTTTTTTTTGACAATTAATTTTTTTAACTGAAAATGTAACTCATAAGTTTCGTTAAAAAATCATATTTTTGGGTTGCAAATTCAACTAACTGGTTAAAAGTTGAACTACTTTGTAAAAATTTATTGTTTTTCGTGGGAGATTTATCATTTTATTTAAAAATTGAACTGTTTGATTGTAAATGAACTTTCTTATTGAAAATTCATATATTTTTTATTGAAAATCTAACTGTTTTGCAGAAAACTTATCTTTTCGGCTACAAAAATCAACAATTTGAGAGAAAAATCTACTGTTTGGTTGAAAATTCAAGCACTTGTTGAAAATTCATTGTTCTGGTTTAGGATTCAAATATTTTGTTAATAATTTGTCTTTTGTGATTGAATTCAACGGGTCGAAAATTCTTTTTTTTTTGGGTGTGGATTTTTTATTTAAAAAATCAGCGATTTGGTTAAAAATTGATGTATTTTGTTTAATATTTGCCTTGCTTGGTAGAATCTTATAATTTTATCATTTTACTTCTGGAGAATTCACCTTTTTTTGTTGAAAAATTTACTATTTTCTTCAATTTTTTTTTTGTTTTCATTTGTTAAAAATTAATTTTTTCAACTAAAAATTCAACTTTTCCTTTTTGGTTGAAAAATGATCGTTCTTAGTTGAAAATTCAACTATCTGGTTGAAAATTATTTTTTTTTGTTGTTCAAGATTTTTTATTAAAAAATTCAACTATTTGGTTGAAAATCCATGTATTTTGTTGAAGATTCGTTTTTGGTAGAAAATTAATCTTCTTGGTGAAAATTAATCTTTATAGGTTGAAAAATCAGCTTTTGGTTAAAAAGTCATCATGTTTAGTTGAGAAATCAACTTTTTGTTGAAAATTTGTCTTTTTGGTCAATAATTCAACTATTTGGTTGAAAATTCATATATTTTGTTGAAGATTCGTTTTTGGTAGAAAATTAATCTTCTTGGTGAAAAATTAATCTTTATAGGTTGAAAATTCAGCTATTTGGTTAAAAAGTCATCATTTTCAGTTGACAAATCAACTTTTTTTTGTTGTAAATTTGTCTTTTTGGTCAAAAAATCAACTGCTTTGATAAAAAATTGTCTTATTGATTGAAAATTTATCTTTTATGGTAGAAAAGTCATCTTTTCACATTGAAAACTCATCTTTTCTTATTGAAAACTCATCTTTCTTGGTTAAAATCTAACTTTTTTGTTGAAAATTCAACTGTCTTCTAAAGAATTCGTCTTTTTGTCTTGAAAATTCAACTATTTATTCAAAAATTCAATTGTTTTTAAAAGTTGAACTATTTGGTTGAAAATTCATATATTTAGTTGAAAATTAGTGTTTTTTGGTAGAAAATTGTTCTGCTTGTTTCAAAGTTCCTCTTTTTGGTTGAAAATTCGACTGTCTTGTTGACAATGAAATATATTTTGACTTGATTTCTCAGACATTTATATCGATTCATATTGAATTCAATAATGTACATACATTTATTTTATTAAAAATAATTTATTCCCCTATTTTTGCCCCTCCCCCCTCATTTCTCCTCTTTTCTGAGCATTTTGGGATTTGAAGTCTGTATATTAAAGATGCGTCAAAAAATGGCTTTCATGATCTCCAATCTAGAATCAATCACTCTCGAAAAGTTCTTTTTCGTTTCCGAAAACAAGAGTTGGGAATAATTTGAACGCAAAACATAGTTCAATTAAAAATCGGCAACTCGATAAAGTTCAGCAAGAAGTGGAAAGTCGGAATTTGATTGATCAACTTTCCAGGTAGGTACGATATAGGACGATACAAATCGATCCAGCAAACGAAATCGCCATACCATGTAGCTTTTACCATGAAGCTTGGCTCCTTAATAGGGGAAGGCAATAAGGGAACCCGTGTAACTGGACGCAAATTACTTTCGTGAGTTTCGCAGAGCCCAAATCGTTAATCGTGTGGAGCCGATCCAATTTGGTGCACGAGTGTCCTGAACGATCAGAGAAAGAGAAAAGTTCGAGTCTGAGGACAGGATTTCTCCCTTTCTGATGGGAGTTGGAGAGGATGGAACACCTCGTCTCCTAGGTGTAGGAGTAAGAAATATTCCGAGGCTCGAACTCAGAATACGAAAACACGAGAATGCGGGAATCAGGGGATATATA
>JAABKJ010005588.1:0-22885 GCA_011634705.1 Andricus grossulariae | reverse complement strand
TCGATACATAAATTTATCAGTTCGCACAACCTGTGAGGTATGTACTCGCCACCGTATTTAAGCATTTCAGCGCTAATGCTGTCTACACCAGCAGCCTTACCATTTTTTAAGTTCTTAATTATATTTCTAACTTCATTGACACAGATTTTCTCAACTGGGTTATTGATAGTATTTATTATTGATTTCAAATCACCCGCGCTTTCCGCAAGGTAAGGGTGGGGCCCCCTTCAGCTAGGGAATAAAAGAATCGTTTCCAATCCATTCGTTTCAAGGTCAGGGGTATAGGAGAGTTTTCACTGTATTTAGGACAATTTAGGAACAGTATTACAAAATACCCATGTTATGTAATAGTGCCGTGACACGTATGTAACAGTGTTACGATGTCAATTTGTTCTGTAATCGTTCTGTAACGATTCTGGAACAGCGTTATATGTCAAAAAGTATTTTTATAACTATTCAGGAACAGGGTTACAGAGAAACATTGTTCTGTAATAATGCCGTAACACATATGTAACAGTGTTAGGATGTAAATTTGTTTTGTAAAAATTCTGGAACAGCGTTATATTTCAAAAAGTATTTTTAGAACAATTTAGGGACAGGGTTACAAAGGAACATTGTTCTGTAATAGTGCCGTAACACATATGTAACAGTGTTACGATGTAAATTTGTTTTGTAATCGTTCTGTAACAATTTTGGAACAGCGTTATATTTCAAAAAGAATTTTTAGAACAATTTAGGAACAGGGTTACAGAGTAACATTGTTCTGTAATAGTGACGTAACACATATATAACAGTGTTACAATGTAAATTTGTTCTGTAATCGTTCTGTACCAATTCTGGAACCGTGTTATATGTCAAAAAGTATCTTTAGAACCATTTAGGAACAGGGTTACAGAGGAACATTGTTCTGTAATAATGCCGTAACACATATGTAACTGTGTTACGATGTAACTTTGTTCTGTAATCGTTCTGTAACAATTCTCGAACCGCGTTATATGTTAAAAAGTATTTTTAGACCAATCTAGGAACAGGGTTACAAAGGAACATTGTTCTGTAATAGTGCCGTAACACATATGTAACAGTGTTACGATGTAAATTTGTTTGGTAATCGTTCTGTAACAATTTTGGAACAGCGTTATATTTCAAAAAGAATTTTTAGAACAATTTAGGAACATGGTTATAGAAGAACATTGTTCTGTAATAGTGCCATAACACATATGTAACAGTGTTACGATGTGACTTCGTTCTGCGATCGTTCTTTAACAATTCCATAACAGTGTTACAAGGATATATCACCGTTATGTAACAAATCTGGAACTCAAATACGTAACAAATATGGAACTCAAATACCTAACAAATATGGAACTCAAATACGTATCAAATATGTAACTCAAACACGTAAAAAATATGTAACTCAAATACGTCACAAATATGTGACACTGATACTGCATTAACCTACTAATTCTATGAGTTGACTACGTTCTTCACATTAAAATTTTTGTTTTCACTTGAAAATTAGTTTTAACTGCTATATGCTTGTTGGCTTTAAATGGGAATAGTATTATTTATACTTTTACCAGATAAATCGTTTTTTGCTCCAATGTAAATATTTGCATTTATTTATTTATTTAATTTATTGTGTTTTTAGCTTCATTTTATCTTAAATACTGCATATATAAGCTGCAAAAATGTGAACTGTAAGAAGTACGAATATATATTATATTCATCAATGTATAAATATATATCATATAATATTAATATAAATTTAACTACTATAAATGCAAATATTTTCATTTCTATGTGCTATGGAAAAATACTATTCTTTAAATTACGATATTTATGCAATCGATAACCAAAGGAAATTCAATATGCCAGCCATTTGACTCTTGAGTCTTGATTGAAATTATATTAAGACATTGAAAAAATATATATTATAATAGATATAAGCTCATGTTTTTGTAAGAAAAATAGGTTTTTATGGCATGAACTAATGCGATATTTGGTTTTCCGTAATTATATACCATAATATCTTGCATTATTTACGTCTATGTAAAAGTTTGTTCGAATTTTATTAAAAAGTTCAAAATGTAAAACTAATGCGAAATATTGATTACATTCCTTTTTCATATTTGATAACAAATTCTCATAAAAGGTTCCAAATATTTCCTACAATACGTTCCCTATCAAACTATACACTTTTTTTTTATTGAAATTTATCATATTTCCCATACTAATATATACAAATATAATCCTAAAAAGGGTTCCCCTTTTCATCTGTATTTAAAATTTTCTTGTATATTTGTTTTAATAATATATTTTACATTCATACTAAATTTAATCTACTGCAGAACACATCCCAATCGTCTATATTGTGTTTCAAAAGATAATTTTTATAATAGTTACGGAACGATTGTGGTGAAAGATTGGTAAGTGTTCGATAACAACCGTGACACTCATGAAGTAACAATTGTATTATTCTTCTAGATATCTGCTATATTTTAAAATTATTAATTTGCGGCAGCACTACATTGTAACGAAATTTCATAAAAGGTTATGTTACGTAGTTACAGAACGAGCATAAAACAATTACAGAACACGTGTACTGTAACACGTGTTACATTCTAGTGAATGTTTCAGTGAATGTTCTATCACCCTGTTCCATATCAGTTACATTACAGAATTCCAGATCTGTTAAATATCCTTGCAACAACAGCGTTACAGAACAGTGTGACCTTCATGTTTCGTTCTTGGATCACTTGTGACATTCTAGGGACATAACAGTTCTATCACTCTGTTCTATATCAGTTACATTACAGAATTCCAGATCTGTTACATATCCTTACAATAACAGCGTTACAGAACAGTGTGACCTTCATGTTCCGTTCTTGGATCACTTGTCACATTCTACGGAGATAACAGTTCTATCACTCTGTTCTATGTCAGTTACATTACAGAATTCTAGATCTGTTACATATCCTTACAGTAATAGCGTTACAGAACAATGTGACCTTTATGTTCCGTTCTTGGAACACGTGTGACATTCCAGTGCCATAACAGTTCTATCACTCTGTTCTACATTATTTACATCACAGTATTCTATAACTGTTACATATCCTTATAGTAACAGCGTTACGGAACAATGTGACTTTCATGTCCCGTCTTTGGATCACTTGTGACATTATAGGGACACAATAGATTCATCACTCTGTTCTATGTCAGTTACATTACAGAATTCCAGAACTGTTACATATTCTTACAGTAACAGCGTTGCAGAACAATGTGACCTTCATGTTCCGTTCTTGGAACACCTGCGACATTCAAGTGACACAACAGTTCTATCACTCTGTTCTATATTAGTTACATCGAAGAATTCGAGAAATGTTACATATCCTTACAGTAACAGCGTTATAGAACAATGTGCCCTTCATGTTCTGTTCTTAGATCACTTTTGACATTCTAGTGGCATAACAGTTCTATCTCTCTGTTCTACATCGGTTACATCACAGAATTCTAGAACTAATACATATCCTTACAGTAACAGCGTTGCAGAACAATTTGACCTTCATGTTCCGTTCTTGGAACACCTGTGACATTCTAGTGACATAACAGTTCTATCACTCTGTTCTATATTAGTTACATAACAGAACTCCAGAACTGTTACGTATCCTTGCAGTAACAGCTTCAAAAAGTACCCTAATATCTCTCAAATCCTTTGGAATCACTTCAAATTATTAAAATATATTAACAACACCCTAAGATATTTCACATTTCTTAAAATCGTTGGAAATCCTTTTAAATTTTTTGAAAGCTCTTGAAAATCCCTCGGAATCTTCCAAAAGATCCGAAATTTTTTTTCTTACATAAGTCCTTGACTTTTGAAATTTTTTTAAAATTCCCTCACTTTTCCTGAACAACATTATTTGCTTACTTTTCTCTGAATTTAAGGTTTCTTCGAGCTGCGGCTACACTGCAATTATAGTATACTCTCAAACCTTTGCCTAAATATCGTGATGGTTGTATTAATAAAATAGGTTGACATAATACACCTCAAGGAAAAATAAATCTTTGGCTTAATGATGCCAGTGAAGTTATGTTAATGCAAGAGAGGAAAATTGCGGGTAAACTGTTTATAAGAAATTTGGCGCATTTTTCACTTTTCAATAAGTAACAATTTTATTTCCAATTTTTTCGCATGGATACATTTTATGAGCTCTTGTCTTGTACTATGTGTTTCGTTACCGTTGAGAAAATTTTATAATCTCATACATATATATTATCTGCAGTTGACATATATTTTTATACGAAAAACCTATACATATATAGTATGTATAAAAAACTATGACAAGTATCACATTTTAAGAAACTTTTGGTAACGATGTTTCTTGTACTTTCATTTTTATTTTCTTAAAATCTATAGGTACACTTTTATAACTTCTAACTTACTGTAAACTTCTCACAATATGACACATATCAGTAGGTATAAAGGTTTACAACAAAGTACATAAACTTCGAATTTTAAGACAACACTTATTCTCATACAGTATATAAGAAGTGTTTACTTAAATTTATACGACTGTTGACTTCAAAACTGTAAACTCAGAACAGCCTCATAGTAGCAGGATATTTCGGAATATTCCATTTATGTCCCCAGATATCCTGGGGACATCTAAGTTCTATTACATCAACGTAGAAATTTTAATATCCCTGGGATATGCATAGGATATCCTAGAATGTTTTTGAGGTATTAAAAAGTCCCACGAGAGGTATTTTCAAAATTACAATATCTCTCGTGGTAAATTTTAATATCCAAAAAACATCTCAGGGATATCGAAATGTCCACCTAGACGGGATATCTCAGTACGCAAATGGGATATCTAAAAATATCCTGTTGTTGCAGAGAAAATTTTTTCGATCACATCTTCACAACGAAGCTATTAAAATGTTCGCCCTTTTTTTCAATAAATTCTATAAAGAAATAGCTGTGGGTTTTAAGTCAAATATTCTTTCAAAAACCTAGATCCCTTCCGTAGTTCTATTTTTAAGTAAGTAGAACCACTTAAAAAGCAAGACAAATAAAAAATAATATAACAAATTATTCCTGATCGTAAAGGATTTGCAAGAGTCGTTTCTTTTTCACTGCTTTCTTGCATTCATCGAGAGTTGACAGTTCTACTACTATTAAATGAGCAACAATTTCCTCGCTTGGTGGGGCACCTTTCTTATCCACATCTGCTGGTTCTACTTGCGAACGATTTCCTTAATGGGCCTGTAGGGCTGAAGATAAACTGATGAATGACGACTCAATAGGATCTGCTTTTCTGCTTTTCATAGCTTTCGGGGTATAACAAGATTCGGGATAAGGAAGAGATCCACATGTTGATACAATCTTAGAAGCAGTTGCAAGTGGAGTAGACTTGGGCCTTTCTGGCTATCTTGTAATGTCAGTTTCTATTTCTGGGGTATTTTTTGGAAACGTTGACTCATTTATTGAGCAAAGATCATTATCAGCATTCCAAGCCGACAGTAGTGACATGAAAGAGATCATATTGCACCCACTTTGCGTCCTCGCTATAGCAGAATTCGGTTTCGATGCACTGGGCAAGTCTGTGTTCTCTGATGATTCCAAAGTGGACTTTGGTTTATTCGCACATGTACGTGGCAATGACGTTTTTGTGTCCATATTACTTTCAGAAGATGTTTCAAATTGTACTATTGGAGTTAGCATCAATCCTTCATCCGGAAATTCAGTTTCAGGCGACTGAAACGGCTGTTTAGAAACTCCAGCTTCTGATGACGATTGGAATTCTGCACACGGGGGTGACGTCTCGGCAACAGCTTCAGGTGATGATGAACATAAGGAGGGAGATGTTGCTATGACATTCCCAAATGGAGTTTGATTCGTTGACGCTTTTGCGATTGCAGTAGGAACTGCCGACATAGAAATGGGTGTTAATCCAAATTGATGTACTCCTGTATTATCCAATGGCCATCCAAGTGATAAAGATGGACGGTATGGTACATTACTAACTATCCTGGAAAAAAATATCATAGAATTTTTTATAAATGTTTTATTCGAGGACTTAGAACAACAACAAAAAAAGAATGACAAGTTTCGGATTCGGTAATTTTTTAATTATGAAATTTCAGTAATTAAAACTATTGATGAAATAATAAAAATAACAATATAAAAATGATGAATTTCACCTTATTTTCGCTACATGATGCTCGAGGTAACTCATGCCTTTATAAAAAGCAAATCCTCTTCTGAGGGTACGTCCACTGCCAGTTGTTTCTTCCTCAGCTCGCTTCCTCTTTTCGCGTGCAAAGTTCTCCCGCAATTGGTTCCATCGCTTCAAGCAATCAGCGGCTACATTGACAGTGAATCAATAATTATTATTTTCTGGTTTGTACATACAAAATTCAACAGCTAGCAAATCCATTGAATCAATAAGGGACCGTTCACAAAATATGTAAGACTTTTTATGGAGACAAGGGATCGGGTAAAATGATACGGTCTTTATGAAGGAAGGGCGGAGGTCTGGTAGATGTTATTGTATAAATAATATTCATACAAAGTAATTAAACCATCAAATTGCCCATTGGTGTATTTTTCTAGCTGTATTAAAAGTTCATAAGTGTAAAAAATGTTGGCCTTCATTTTGTAATATATTTTCAATTTCAAGACGAATACTTGTAAAAGAAAGTGTAAAACTTAGGACAGATTTGTAGGGAGGCAGGCGAGCATAATCAATCTTACGGTAGCTTACGAAGGAGTGGGGGGAGAGGGAATTCTTAAAAAAAGTTTTTCGTACTTAGCGAACAGCCCCGACTGGTTCGTTGGCCTTTTCTAGTTTAGGAGATTATTGCATTTTTCTAAGTTAAAGTCAAAATTGATTTTTTTTTTTGGTTTGAGTGAGAAATTATACTAGAACCTAAACTGAATCTATTGACACTATACTCATATTCCGACAGCAAACGGAATTGTATATATTTTTTGTTTGAAGAAAAAGTATAACCTGCTCGCATATGGCACTCGTCAACTTTAGATGCGTTTTTCTGGAAAAACGGTTTTTTGAAGTTTCAACTTCAAAACTGCGCCGGAGACTCGTTTTTCAACCTAAAGGGTTTGTCTTGATCTTAAAATGCCGGGAATTTATCCGGATATATAACCATATACGTGACTCCATATCAACCATAATGGCCCTTTACATGCGGACGCACACAAATTATGATTCGTTTTCTGAAATATAGTAAAGTTTCGCTTCTTTCTCCCGACGATATGCAAGGCGGAAATGTCAGCCGTCAAGAAGGTTAGTACATGGTACTGCAACTGCATACGAATTTTTGGAGTAAATCTTCGAAACGTAAAAGTAAGTTTTAAAAGTCTGAATAGTCATATTTTTTTAGTGTAGAATGTATTTTTTTCAGTCATGTTTCATTCTTTTGTCGATTGAAGATCTTTAAGTTTCACGAAATACAATCAGCTGTCCGAAATTTAAGGTTAGAGTACCCGATGTGCTACACTAAAGTGAAGTTTTGGATATTTTATTTTATTTCGTGACACTGAAAGTTCGTCAATCGACGAAAGAATGAGACATGACTGAGAAACTATATTCCACACTTGAGAAATATTACTATTCGTACATTTATGACTTACTTTTACGTTTAGAATATTTTGTCTGAAAATGCCATTATTGCCTTTTATATTGCATACTTACGCTGGCGATTTAGTAATTGTCCAATGTTGCACCAAACAACACTACGCATGGTGCTGTTTTTATAATCCTTCACTGACTTGTCATATGGGCACGGAAAATGTTAAACAACTTCTATTAAAAGCACATCGCCATCCTTTGGTGGATCGAATATATTTTCTTTGTCTACGGCGAGGAGATTGACTTCCATTTTTCCAGTGAAATATAAATAAGAACTAAATAAAAAATAAATCAAGAAAGTTATTTGGAAAAATTTGGTGACTGAAATTAGATGAAAAATTAAAAGTATCAGGACTATAAAAAAAACCACCAATGAGATATAATTGTACTATATATTTACAGAATCAAACGCTATACAAAATAATGTTCTGATATTTATTCCCCTGTTTGAAAACTATTTTTTTAATATGTTGATTTTGAAGACGATTTCTCCTTTATTATTATGTTAAACGGTTGTCATTTGAAATCTAGGAAAACAATTCCCTGTCACTTTCCGAATTACACAAATTTTTCCCAGTCTCTTATGGATCAATATGTAACATTTTTTCAAAGTTTGAAAAGACTTTTCGGTCTTGAAAAAAAAAACGAAAAAATAAAAATCATATAAATAAGTCCTTTGATCAGGAATTTCAAATTGGAGAGTTTCAATTTTAAATTACCTGCTTGTATTGAGGTTAAATATTTCAATACAAAATTATTTAATTTTCGACGTTTCCAATTAAAAATTGTTGAACTTTAAGCGCTTCAATGTCAAATTATGAAGTTTTGTTTGTTTTAAGTGTCAAATGCCTAAAATATTAATACTCAATTTGAAGTGGTACCATTTTGAACAACTGAAATTTAAAATCGTCTTTTGATATCTGAATTGAAAAGATAAAAATACAACAAAGTAAAAATATAACAATAATATAATTAGTAAAATTAAAGAATCCTCATGAAATGTAAGAAAAGTGTTCGAATATACTTATTTGAACATTTTAATAATACAAAAAAAAATCAAATTCGTGGCTTCTAATGCTTTTTGCTTAAAATAAAAAAACGTCCGGTTAAAATGTTAAAATAACCTTCAATTGTTCCTTCATTGTAAATCTTCTTTGAAATCTATATTGAACTTTTCGGTGAAAACCCTATAATTGTACAGGAATTTTACATCTTTCGAGAAATATACTGATTTTTTACTAAAAATACCAATTTCTGGTCTAAAGCCCAAACATGAGCTAAAATTGTTAAAAAGTTGTGAATCTTCTTTAAAATGTATTCTTTTTTTATTTTTCTGTAAAATAACCGCTTTTCTGTGCAAAACGTGAATATAGCTTAAAACTATATTTAAAAATTGTTTAGAAATTATGAACCTTTGACATCTAATGATACTTGTTTAAAAACGTCATCTTTGGATAAAAACGGTGACAAAAGGCAATAAACGTAAATTGTTAAGAAATGTTTAATCTTTCAAATCTAATAATATTTAATCAAAAATACCTGTCTCCGGTGACAAACGTTAACATAACCCAAAATTTTTGAAAATTAGAAATCTTCATGATGATTTTTAATATAAAATACTAATTTCTGGCGAATTTGAAGCCTTCTTCGAAACTTGATGATTTATATTAACATTCTTTTTTTTTAATACTAATTTTCAGCGAAAATCACTAAATAAAACATGCATAATATTTTGAATCATTCATTAGATGATGTAAAAGTCTTAACTTAACCGCACAAGAGTATTATAAACACAAATGTTTCTCAATTTGCATAACTTTTTATATAATTTTTTTATGAAAAGGGATTATTCGTAAATTTAATTTTTTAAATTTCAAATTTACGATATAAAACGACTTCAAGTAATAAACAGACAAATAGGATTTCAACAACAATTGGAAGGAGATTTCATAAAACTGAATTAGAGGCTAATTTTTCAGTAGTTTAGATTTAGGTAGTAGCAATTTTTATTTTCAGAAACAGATATGGTTTTTATTTTTGTTTTTTTAAGCTTTAAAATTTACTTTGAAACGTTAATTTTACATTGGCAAATTTTCATCTGTTAATTATTAAGTAAAATGCTCGTTGGATTTATAAATAATTCAATTTGGAACGTCTGTAAATAGAAAATGTTCACAACTTGAAAAATCAATATAACAAAATATTAATAATATAATTAGGAAAATAAAAGAATTCTTATGAAAAAAATGTAAGACAAGTTCTGGAGTATACTTCTTTAAAAATTTAAGTAATAAGAAAATTCAAATTTGGCGCCTCTGGCGTATCTGCGATAGGCCAGCTGGGTGCGTCAGCTTAGGTTAGGTTATCCAGAACGTTATATTGATATTTACCTTATGCTAAACTTTCAAAACTTTTATTTTACAATGCAAATTTTCAAATAGATGAATTTTTTTTAGATTTTTACTATGTCAACGATGTAAACTAACCTAAACCACGTGTAGGGAAGATGAGTGCTGTCAGAATTCTTTAGCTTCTGAACAATCGACATCTGTACTTACTTCGCAATCCCAGATCCCGTTTCTCTATATTATTTATATGATTTATAATGTTGATAATTATAATCTTTATAGTTTATTTATTTACTTACCGTTTCTGATTGGCTGCGTCCAAAACATACGTCGGTAAAAACAAAACATCAAATCGCCGGCTTCGGTAAATGGCAACATCGGAAAATTCTGCAACCCGAGCGAGGAACCGGCACGTTAGGGGTACGTAAGCGGCACGTAAGCCCCGTAACTGCAACAGCACGACTGGTTGCACGTGATTGGGTAGCGCTATGTGTTTGCGCACAGACGGCTCGTGCGTGAGCCGTTTCCAGCGCACGGCAGCGGCATTTTATGTGAGAACATTGACTCGCAGCGCCGTCGTCGTGCCGCTTACACTCAGTAGTCTTGCGGCATTAGTCAGCCATACATCAGTGCCTGACTGTACCAGTCTGGGACCACTGGTACGCCGTGCCAGCAGTGGGACTGTCCGAACATGGCTAGACTCACAGATGGAGCTATAGTTTATATCAACTACAGGATGACGGTATTACAGGTTCCAAATTTACCGCATTAATTATCAAGAGTTATTTGAATTATTTCCTTTACAAAATGAGGCAAGAAGGGGAGGGAAAAAAATAAATATCGTTGGCAGACGATGATATTCTAAAAGAGAATATAATTGGCGGGCGACAGTTAGTTTTTCTGAAGTAGTACACCTGCGTTAAGTTACTCACCACTTTGGGTGATTTGGTGCACCACTGTTATAGTTTGAGATTGTAATATAATTATAATTAATTGTATTACGGACTTCTTCCTCATGATAGACATGTAGTCCTTCTACTTCCTGTCGAACTTCCACAATTTTGAAAACTTTTAAAAGGAAAAAGTATCTAATAGCAAGGGGTTCAGACGGTTTCCTTCAAGAAGGCTTGTCATTCTTTTACTTCGTGTCGAACAAACACGTTATATACAAGTTGTTTTCCATAAAAGTGGGTTCAGTAAAAGAAGAGTGTTATCAAATGAGGATAGCTCCTGCGAAGATGATTTGAAAAGACACGGCTAAATCGATTAGAAAGAAAATTAAGGAAAGAAAGGGAAAGGCGAAATAGGAGAAAGAGTAGACCAGAGTATGCAGGCGACATAAACACATCGGTATACATCTCCAAGCTTCTTAGATTCATACTCTTACTCATCAAAGGGTACTTACAGTCGTGAGTAGATATTATCCCACAGGCTCTAAGCTGTATGATCTTTGAATTATTGCACAAAAATTAATCTTTTCTCTTTAGATATGAAGGTGAATATATAGGTTCTAGCCTATTTATTGAGCAGGCTCTAACAGGCTCGTCACCTGACAATTATGCTCAATTGTTTTATCGTTAGATAAGTATAGAAAACATAGTATGTAACCTGTGTGTGAGGTAAATGAAATTTAATTCCTTTACCTTTGCAGGCCCTAGCCCGCCGGTGAAAAAATAAGAGTCTATTCTCAGGTTTCGTACAAACGATTATTAAATCTGATACAAGGTTTTATCCATAACTTCTTTGTAATCTAAATAAATTTTATTATTATAATGTTAAATGCTAGATGGTGGATACAGAAGCCGACCAAGATTACGTTTTATGCCTCTTGTCGATGATCTTAAGCAAGATGAAAATCAAACTAAAAACTTGGAAACCCCTGCAGATAATAATTATGTAGTTTCAAATAATCAAGTGATGAACATGGGTCTAACAATAATGAGGAGCAAAAGGATTTGATTAAAAAATATCCATCACCAGACAGCGGCTTACTGATCGATCAATCAAAACTAAATCCGGAAGTAAAATAGGTTATACAGGAATCAGTTGGTAAAAGCGATACTCCCATTATTTAAAAACATAAGAAAATTACTCCTTACCTATCGGCCATTGAAAAATCATCATGAATTATTCTGGAAAGGAAAAATATAATGTAAGATCTATTACTTTTAGAATTTTCAAGCGAAGCGAGTAAATTGTTTGAAGACCTTCAGCACGACGAATCAGCTATTCAGAAAAGTCTTATTTGAATAAATCTCGAGGCTCCTATAAGGAAAACTTTGAACTCGACGACAGCTGGTGCATTTTTTTAATTGCATAATTGGACGATATTTTGAATTCTGTTAGAAAAATTAAATGCATTAAGTCTTCAAATTCCAAAAAATATCCAAAAAGGCTAAAATTGCGATCAAAATTCGGGGCGTGGATTTCCCCACGGTTTGAAATCCAGGGTGCGGAATGCTTCAAACAATCTGCTGGAAGTGAACAGATAGAACTTATTTTATTTCTTCCAATCAGCCATTGTGCATCCCCAAAACGCTATCTCTTTCTAATTCTGAACCTAATCTTGTATCGTCATAGTTTTCAGGTGTAAAAAACATGAGAAACGTCAAATCGGGACAATTTCAAAGTATATGAAAGAAACCGCCACTGAGTTTTATGAATCTGTATCATTATCACCTTTTGAACATATTTAATTTCTAGGGCAATATAATTTTGATCCTCTTCGCAAAAACGCGATGCCAAGAGACTTTCGTGGTGGATATTGGAGAGATAGGCTGGGACAAGAGAGAGGGAATGGAAACAGATAGGACTGAATGTGGATTGACAAAGGGGTAGGAAAAGATAGACGTGGATAGTAGATGACCAAAAAGCTCTGAAAATTTAAATGAACGATGAGAAAAAAAAAAATTTCACAAATTTTTTTTCTGTAATTGTCTTTGGCAAACTCGCTTCAACCCCTAAAACCCACCCCTATTGATGAACCTTTTTCGAATTGGGTAGATCGCCAAAACAGCCATAAATAAATACAATCTTAGGTATTTAACGTCGTGAAAAATCCCCTTTTTTGCTCCCCAGAATAATGCTGGCGGCAAAACATCTCGAAAACCCACCCCTAATTAATAAGTACCAAAAACTTAAGAAAATGTCCAAATCAGTACGAAGTTACTACACTTATGGTTATTTTATATCCTAGAAAAATCATAAAAATCATCTTCCGACTAATGGCAGTGGCCAAGCCAACTCGCTTGAATCCAAAAAACCCACCTTCCGTGCAACCCGATTTCTTCAAACTCGGAAAATCGACAAAAACTGCCAGAAATTAATACAATCTTAGGTATTTAACATTGTGAAAAATTGCCCTTTTTGCACCTCCGAATAATGGTGGTGGCGAAACATCTCGCTCAGATATCGAAAACCCAACCCTAATTAATAAGTTCCAAAAACTGAAAAAAACAACGACCCGTTCAGTAGGAAGTTAATATTTTTATGGTTATTTTATTGTCTAGAAAGTTTATAAAAATCAGCCTCCGACTAATGGCAGTGGGTAGACATCTCGCTTGGATCCAAAAAACGCACCCCCCGTGAAACCCGACTTTTTCAAACTCTGAAAACCGGCATAAACGGCCAGAAGTTAATGCAATCTTAGGTATTTAACATCGTGAAAAATTGTCTTTTTTGCTCTTCCAAATAATGGTGGTGGCCAGACATCTCGCTCAGATATCGAAAACCCAACCCTAATTAATAAGTTCAGAAAACTCAAAAAAAAAAACGACCCGCTAAATAGGAAGCTAATATTTTTATGGTTATTTTATTGGCTAGAAGGTTCATAAAAATCATCCCCCGACTAAGGGTAGTGGACAATCATCTCGCTTGGATCCAAAAAACCCACCAGCCCCCACGAAAACCGATTTTCTCAAACTCGGAAAATCGACATAAAACGCCAAAAGTTAATGCAATCTTAGGTACTTAACATCGTGAAAAATCGTCCTTTTCGCTCTCCCAAATAATGGTCCAAACATCTCGCTTAGATATCGAAAACACAACCCTAATTAATAAGTTCCAAAAACTCAAAAAAAAAACGACCCACTAAGTCGGAAGCTAATATTTTTATGGTTATTTTATTAGCAAGAAGGTTCATAAAAATCATCCCCCGACTAAGGGTAGTGGACAATCATCTCGCTTGTATCCAAAAAACCCACCACCCCCGCGAAACCCGATTTTTTCAAACTCGGAAAATAGACATAAACAGCCAGAAGTTAATGCAATCTTACGTATTTAACATCGTGGAAAATTGTCCTTTCTGCTCTCCCAAATAATGGTGGTGGCGGAACATCTCGCGCAGATATCGAAAACCCAACCCTAGTTAATAAGTTGCAAAAACTAAAAAAAAAACGACCCGCTGAGTAGGAAGTTAATATTTTTATGGTTATTTGATTGGCTGGAAGGTTCATACAAATCATCCCCCGACTAAGGGTAGTGGACAATCATCTCGCTTGGATCCAAAAAACCCACCACCCCCCTGAAACCCGACTTTTCCAAACTCGGAAAATCGACATAAATAGCCAGAAGTTAATGCAATCTTAGGTATTTAACATTGTGAAAGATTGTCCTTTTTGCGCTCGGAAATAATGGTGGTGGCTAAACCTCTCGCTCAGATATCGAAAACACAACCCTAATTAATAGGTTCCAAAAACTCAAAAAAAAAAAAAAAAAAAAAAAAAAAAAAAAAAAAAACGACCCGCTAATTAGGAAGTTAATATTTTTATGGTTATTTGATTGGCTAAAAGGTTCATAAAAATCATCCCTCGACTCATGGCGGTGGCCAAACATATCGCTTGGATCCAAGAAACCAACCCCCCGTGAAACTCGATTTTTTCAAACTCGGAAAATCGACATAGACAGCCAGAAGTTAATGCAATCTGAGGTATTCACCATCGTGAAAAATTGTGCTTTTGCTCTCCCAAATAATGGTAGTGGCCAGACATCTCGCTCAGATATCGATAACCCAACCCTAATTAATAAGTTCCAAAAACTCAAAGAAAAAAACGACCCACTAAGTAGAAAGCTAATATTTTTATGGTTATTTTATTGGCAAGAATGTTCATAAAAATCATCCCCCGACTAATGGAAGTGGCCAAACATCTCGCTTGGATTAAAAAAAACCAGCTCCCCTGAAACCCGATTTTTTCAAACTCGGAAAATCGACATAAATAGCCAGAAGTTAATGCAATCTTAGGTATTTAACATCGTGAAAGATTGTCCTTTTTGCGCTCGGATATAATGGTGGTGGCTAAACATCTCGCTCAGATATCGAAAACCCAACCCTAATTAATAAGTTCCAAAAACTAAAAAAAAAAAAAAAAACGACCCGCTACGTAGGAAGTTAATATTTTTATGGTTATTTGATTGGCTAAAAGGTTCATAAAACTCATCACTCGACTCATGGCGGTGGCCAAACATATCGCTTGGATAAAAAAAAACCATCTCCCCTGAAACTCGATTTTTCCAAACTCGGAAAATCGACAAAGACAGCCAGAAGTTAATGCAATCTGAGGTATTCACCATCGTGAAAAATTGTGCTTTTGCTCTCCCAAATAATGGTGGTGGCAAAACATCTCGCTCAGACATCTAAAACCCAACCCTGAATAATAAGTTCCAAAATCTCAACAAAAAAAAACGACCCGTTCAGTACGAAGCTAATATTTCTATGGTTCTTTTATTGGCTAGAAGGTTCATAAAGGCATCCCCCGACTAATGGCAGTGGCCAAACACCTCGCTCGGATCCAAAAAAACCAGCCCCCCTGAAACCCGATTTTTTCAAACTCGGAAAATCGACATAAAACGCCAGAAGTTAATGCACTCTTAGGTATTTAACATCGTGAAAGATTGTCCTTTTTGCGCTCCGAAATAATGGTGATGGCCAAACATCTCGCTCAGATATCGAAAACCCAACCCTAATTAATAAGTTCCAAAAACTTAAAAAAAAAAATGACCCACTAACTAGGACGCTAATATTTTTATGGTTATTTTATTGGCAAGAAGGTTCATAAAAATCATCCCTCGACTCATGGCAGTGGACAAACGTCTCGCTTGGATCCAAGCCCCCCCCCCTCACCCCCTTCCGTGAAACCCGATTTTTTCAAACTCGGAAAATAGACATAAACAGCCAGAAGTTAATGCAATCTTAGGTATTTAGCATCGTGAAAAATTGTCTTTTTTGCTCTTCCAAATAATGGTGGTGGCCAGACATCTCGCCCAGATATCGAAAACCCAACCCTAATTAATAAGTTCCAAAAACTTAAAATAAAAAACGACCCACTAAGTAGGAAGCTAATATTTTTATGGTTATTTTATTGGCAAGAAGGTTCATAAAAATCATCTTCCGACTAATGACAGCGGCCAATTATCTCGCTTGGATCCAAGAAGCCTACCCCCGTGAAACCCGATTTTTTCAAACTCGGAAAATCGACATAAACAGCCAGAAGTTAATGCAATCTTAGGTATTTAACATCGTGAAAAATTGTCTTTTTTTGCTCTTCCAAATAATGATGGTGGCCAGACATCTCGCTCAGATATCGAAAACCCAACCCTAATTAATAAGTTCCAAAAAATCAAAAAAAAAGACAACCCGCTAAGTAAGAAGCTAATATTTTTATGGTTATTTTATTGTCTAGAAGGTTCATACAAATCATCCCCCGACTGATGGCAGTGGCCAAACATCTCGCTTGGATCCAAAAAAACCAGCCCCCCTGAAACCCGATTTTTTCAAACTCGGAAAATCGACATAAACAGCCAGCAGTTAATGCAATCTTAGGTAGTTGACATCGTGAAAAATTGTCCTTTTTGCTCTCCCAAATAATGGTGGTGGCCAAACATCTCGTTCAGATATCTAAAACCCAACCCTAATTCATAAGTTCCAAAAACTAAAAAAAAAACGACCAAATAAGTAAAAAGCTAATATTTTTATGGTTATTTTATTGGCTAGAAGGTTCATAAAAATCATCCCCCGACTGAGGGTAGTGAACAATCATCTCGCTTGGATCCAAAAAACCAACCACCCCCCGCGAAAACCAATATTTTCAAACTCGGAAAATAGACATAAACAGCCAGAAGTTAATGCAATATTAGGTATTTAACATCGTGGAAATTGTCCTTTCTGCTCTCCCAAATAATGGTGGTGGCCAAACATCTCGCGCAGATATCGAAAACCCAACCCTAGGTAATAAGTTCCAAGTACTCAAAAAAAAAACGACCTGCTAAGTAGGAAGTTATTATTTTTATGGTTATTTGATTGGCTGGAAGGTTCATACAAATCATCCCCCGACTGATAGCAGTGGCCAAACATCGCGCTTGTATCCAAAAAACCACCCCCCGTGAAACCCGATTTTTGCAAACTCAGAAAATCGACATTAACAGCCAGAAGTTAATGCAATTTTAGGTATTTAACATCGTGAAAAGTTTTCCTTTTTGCCCTTCCAAATAATGGTGGTGGCATAACATGTCGCTCAGACATCTAAAACCCAACCCTAACTAATAAGTACCAAAAACTCAAAAAAAAACGACACGTTCAGTACGAAGCTAATATTTGTATGGTTATTTTATTGACTAGAAGGTTCATAAAAATCATCCCCCGACTAAGGGTAGTAGACAATCATCTCGCTTGGATCCAAAACACCCACCACCCCCCGCGAAACCCGATTTTTTTAAACTCGGAAAATTGAAATAGACAGCCAGAAGTTAATGAATTCTTAGGTATTTACCATCGTGAAAAATTGTCTTTTTTGATCTTCCAAATAATGGTGGTGGCCAGACATCTCGCTCAGATATCGAAAACCCAACCCTAATTAATAAGTTCCAAAAACTCAAAAAAAACGACCCACTAAGTAGGAAGCTAATATTTTTATGGTTATTTTATTGGCAAGAAGGTTAAAAAAATCATCCCCCTACTAAGGATAGTGGACAATCATCTCGCTTGGATCCAAAAAACCCACCACCCCCCGCGAAACCCGATTTTTTCAAACTCGGAAAATCGAAATAAACAGTCAGAAGTTAATGCAATCTTAGGTATTCAACATCGTGAAAAATTGTCTTTTTTGCTCTTCCAAATAATGGTGGTGGCCAGACATCTCGCGCAGATATCGAAAACCCAACCCTAGTTAATAAGTTCCAAGAACTAAAAAAAAAACGACCTGCTGAGTAGGAAGTTAATATTTTTATGGTTATTTCATTGGCTGGAAGGTTCATACAAATCATCCCCCGACTGATGGCAGTGGCCTAACATCTCGCTTGTCTCCAAAAAACCCACCCCCCGTGAACCCCGATTTTTTCAAACTCAGAAAATCGACATTAACAGCCAGAAGTTAATGCAATTTTAGGTATTTAACATGCTGAAAAATTTTCCTTTGTGCCCTCCCAACTAATGGTGGTGGCAAAACATCTTGCTCAGACATTTAAAACCCAACCCTAACTAATAAGTTGCAAAAACTAAAAAAAAAAAAACGACCCGTTCAGTACGAAGCTACTATTTTTATGGTTATTTTATTGGCTAGAAGGTTCATGAAAATCATCCCCCGCCTAGTGGCAGTAGCCAAACATCTCGATTGGATTCAAAAAAACCAGCCCGCCTGAAACCCGATTTTTTCAAACTCGGAAAATCCACATAGGCAGCCAGAAGGAGTCTTTCAGACTCGGAAAATCGTCCTTTTTGCTCTCCCGAATAATGCTGGTGGCAAAACATCTCGCTCGAATATCGAAAACCCACCCTTAATTAGTAAGTACCAAAAACTTACGAAAATGTCTGATTCAGTACAAATTTAAGACATTCATGTTTATGTTAGAGACGACAAAATTCATAAAAATCATCTTCTGACTAATGGCAGTGGCCAAACATCTCACTTGGATCCCAAAAACTCACCACCAGGGAAACCCGATTTTTTAAAATTCGGATTATCGACGAAAACAGCCGAAAATTGACCAAATCTTAGGTTTTTAACCTCGTGAAAAATTCTCCTTTTTGCTCTCCCGAATAATGGTCGTGGCCAAACATCTCGCTCAGATATCGAAATACCAACCCTAATTAATAAGTTCCAAAAACAAACAAAAAAACAACCAGCCGTTCAGTAGGAAGTTAATATTTGTATGGTTATTTTATTGGCTAGAATATTCATAAAAACCATCTCCCGCAAAAACCTGATGCTGAATATTAAATTATTCTCGAAAAATAAGGTGGAAAATCAAAGTAATTGGGACGGCGAAAAAGCTTGTTTCTGTAAGAAACAGTTAAAAAGATTTGTATAAAAATTTTATAAATAGCATAGATGCGCTCGCACGGGCGTGTGTAACATGTTCAACAGCATGCCCGAGAGCGTGTGCGTGCTGGAGTTTGAAGGTGACAGCTCTCGCCTTGCTTGCTGGTTCCATTTTTCTCTCAGCAGCTTCTCCACTCGGCCACTCGGTTTTGGAAAAAATCATGAAATTACAATGACTTTATTTATTGACAGGAAATGTAACAATTTTTCAACAGAAAACCCTCCCCAAAGACTTCAAATGTCATTTTGAGTTTAAAGTGTTCAATTTAAAACCTTATCAAGTTACAGTTCGTTAATTTGAAAAAAAATTTTAACAAAAAATGTTGAGTACTCTATTCTGTAAAAAGAACAAGATAGAGAACAAATACAATATTTTATAAATAAAGATTGAAAAGAAATCCATTTTATCATGAATAATTTTTGCAGAATAAGCAACAAATTGGTTCACAATTTAAAAATGAACTTCCCAAAAACCTCACTTTTCGGCTCATTAGAGACAAGAATAACAGAACGAAAAAAGAGGGAGAAAAAGGTAAAAAGTCAATCAAAAACCAACCTCTCACTTTTTCCTTTCTCCGTCCTTTTTATACTACGATGGGACGAACATGTTTCGAAGTCATTTAGACCCCCTCATCAGGGATTATTTATAGGGAATAACTAAAGGTATGAAAAATCAATAAAACCTATAAAGAAAATATTTTAAAAAGTGTTAATACAATATTTGATTAAGTTTGTTTTATCTTGGATGGTTTAATTGAGAAGCTCGGAAAATCCAAGCAATTTGTCGTGTAATCTTCCACTCAAATTTTCGAACGGCAATTTATGTGAAGGACCTACGTGACAAATTGAGGATTTTACGAAGTTCTAAACAACGAGTTTGCTCTTCCCTATGAATCATCTCTTTGTATTTGGGACCCTTCCGCTTTCTTAAATCATTGACCTGTGTGAGTGCCGGCAAATTCTCACTGGTCACGTAAACAGCCTTCGATCACGTGCCGCCGCCGTGTTTTCGCCTCCGTGCGAAAACATTGCGGCGGGCCAAGGCACGGTACTTCAGAGCCTCTCTCTCTCTTCCCCACGCGCGCTCTCTACCTTCTCTCAATTCTATCGCTATCTCTACTCTGGCATTCCTTCTCACTCTGGCGCACGGGCCGAAGGTGGGGAGCTCAACCGGCACTCTCAAAACTTGCACTTTTTAAAATAACCTTAATCCGGGGAAACATTATTAATATTCATTTTAATTATAAAATAATAAAATAAAACGAGTATCAGGGGTAGGAAATTTTATGAATCACGGGTCCTTCCTTTTTTTAATTAAAGATATAACTAAAATGCTAAAAGTTAAAACATAAACTATGGTACGCCTCCTGGACAAAATAAATTAATTCCCAATCTTCCGATGGATGTACCTATACATGTACCCTCATATGTACACGTACATCCATCCAAAATCACTAGCAATAATTAATATCAGTAGGTTTCGCTTTCGTTATGATAATTTTTGAAACAGGATAAAATCTTTATTTTACTGCCTTAAATATAGGTCAAATTCTTAATATTGATTAAGGGATAGAAAGGTCGTTCGAGGACTCATATGATTTACTCAAAAAATTAAACTTTAAAATTAATAATAACAACTTATAAACAAATAAACTCGAACATCCATTCTATTCGACCTAGCTTCATAGTTCTTTTTGGGAAGCGCAGTTGCCTTGCTCTGCCTTCTTCGCTACCTTAAAATAAAACCAACATGTTTACTCAAGCCTTCCGTTTATTTTGATTTTCGGAATCCGTCACCTTTCGTTATTCAGTCGTCGTGTTCTTACTTCTTGGGAATTATTCTCCACTCATCACTTAAAGATCAATATTAGAACTCTTGCAGAGATCAGCATCGGGTTTCGTTCTTTCGACAGTTCTTCGGGCAACCAGTGTTCATCATCAGTAGGGATCGGAATTCCCTATTAACCAGTTCCATCAGTGTTAGTGAGATCATCAATTGTGAGTGTGTTCAGTGTCTTGTTACTCGTCTCACCGCTCTGTCAAACAAAGACTGGCTCACGAAGCCCTCTGGTTGACAGATTAAATTCCTCGAGGTAACGGTGCTGGCCTACTGGATGAGGCCCTTGCTTTCAGGAGCAGTTTTGCGGAACGAGGCTAAGTAACGCCACGATTACTCGTGATTTACACTGCTTCTCACTCTCGGGATTCGTGTTCGTATCCGGTCGTGTACGAGAAGTTTTTTCACGGATACCGCCCTTGATGACAGGAAGTGTACGAAACTCGTGCTCTAATCGCCGGATACGGCGAATTCGGGCCTTGCAAGTCAAGGAGGCTTCGCTCCCCGTCGAGGAACGAGAACGACGGGCCACCGAGCGGAGACTTGCTGCTATAGCAAGGCAGCAACAGGCCGCGGCCGATCAACGCCGGGCAGCCGAGGAATCTCGTCGCATTCCGGAGGAGCAGGTGCGAGCGACGGAACAACGCCGGGCCGCCGAGGAAGCCCGCCGTTTTCAGGAGGAGCAGGAACCACAGATCGCAGCCGAGCTACCTGACCCAGCTGAACCGGCTCTGGAGAACGCAGCACCACGGTACGATCCAGAGGAAGCCGAATTGTTCCCGGAGGGGCAATAACATATTTAAGAAATCCGCCGAGGCCGTGAGGGAACACGGGACCCTCGCACAAGAAACACACCTAGGAACCAGACCATACCGTTCTGGCTGAAGGTGCCACAGTTTCATCAGGCGCCGCGCTAAGTGTTTCCGCCGGTCAATATCACCCATCGGGACTTGTCACCCGTTTCCGGCTCCAGTAGATCGCCCATGACGGTCTATTGTCAGGAACACCTCGGATTGCCGACGAAGTGCGAACCACCTGTCCAGCCCTTCCGCAAGAACCGTCGCCGTCTATCCATCCGGTCGAGGAGACGCAAGACCGAACCCCAGTGCCTTCTCATTGGTGAGTCCGCTCCGGGGATCCTCTCCCTAAACTCCTTCTCCACTATGCACTCCTAACCTCTCCACCTCTTTCCTTCTACACCCCCGCCCCCACACGAATTTTAAACAAAAGCCGCACTCAGCACCTCCCTCTCGTCCCGCCTCCTTCCATTAATGGACGGCCTCACCGCGTGGCAGCGTCTCCTCAAGAGTGACATCAAACGCGTTGCTCTACCCCCACACACTAACCAATGTAACGTGCCACAGGGGATGAGTCAACTCGACGCTTGGCTCGCCGCGAGGTCCAAGAGGGACACAAACGCGCACCACGCTAGGCAGAACTAGCCAGGGCCCGTTTAACGCCTTGCCACGTATCCCTCTTCCTTTCCTCTCTCCCTCTCTCAACATTTCGAGAGGGTCTACCTACCTCGTTCCAAGCTTAGATAATAACCTATTACCATCCCAGACCTACTCCCCCCCCATTTGAGCACTGATTACCCCCCTCCCCATAGTCAAAAACCACGGGGGTAGATATCAAGTTTAATGTCATCAATTATATATATTGAGAAATTGATTGCTTTATAAAGAAGAAATCTTTCTGTTATCTAGTCAAAGAAAATTATTGTAACCAGTTAAT
>JAABKJ010005587.1:0-22886 GCA_011634705.1 Andricus grossulariae | reverse complement strand
TTTAGTATAATGACAAAACAAAAATAGTGTTCTTTTAGAGTGAGGTTTGTTCAAGATATGACAACCCCATTATACCACTTAAAAAATCTTCTATCCGGGACCCTTCAAGGTTTATTATGTTTATATATTCAAATTACAATAAAAATTATTTAGTACGAAAGCATTATTTTGTTTATTTCAAATATTTTTAAAAATTCAGATCATTATTTTAGTACGCTTCGTGAAGTCGTACGAAAGTCTCATTTCACTCTCTCACGCGTGCATCAACTATCATCCGTGCGAGCGATATGCGTCGCATACATGGTTGCATATGATGGCACATATGTCTGCATCAGTGACTTCACGCGTGCGGAATAAATTCGCATGCGTGCGAGTAATATGCGTTGCATATGAGACTATAATTGTTATCTATAATTGTTCTTTGGTAGAAAGTTCATTCGTTTTGTCACAAAATTAATATTTTTTGTTGAAGATTCAGTTATTTTGTTGAAAATTTAACTATTTTATTTTTGGTTGAGAACTTAAATTTTGCAGTTAAAAATTCAACCATTTGGTCGAAAATTCGTCTTTTTGGCGGAAAAGAAATATTTTTTGTTGAAAATTTAACTATTTTAATTTTGGTTAAAAAATGACCTTTTTAGTCAGAAATTCAACTTTTTGGTTGAAAATTCGTTTTTCTATGGTAGAAAGTTCGTCTGTTTTGTCAGAAAATTAATATTCTTTGTTGAAGAATCAGCTATTTTGTTGAAAATTTAACTATTTTATTTTTGCTTAAAAATGACCTTTTTCAGTTAAAAATTCAATTATTTGGTTGAGAATTCGTCTTTATTGGAAAACATTAATATTATATGTTGAAGATTCAACTATTTGGTTGAAAATTTAACTATTTTATTTTTGGATGACACACACCTTTTTAGTTAAAAATTCAACTATATGGTTGAAAATTCGTTTTTCTTTCGTAGAAAATTCTCATTTTCTTGCAGAAAATTAATATTTTTTTCTGAAGAACCAGCTATTTTGCTGAAAATTTAAATATTTTTTTGTTTTAAAAAAATTACATTTTTCAGTTAAAAACTCAACTATTTGGTTGAAAATTTGTTTTTCTTTAGTAGAAAATTCGTCTTCTTCGGCAGAAAGACAATATTTTTGTTAAAGCTTCAGCTACTTCGTTGAAAATTTGACTATTTTATTTTTGGTTAAAAATTTAAATTTTGCAGTTAAAAATTCAACCATTTGGTCGAAAATTCTTCTTTTTTGGCAGAAAATTAATATTTTCTGTTGAAGATTCAACTATTTTGTTGAAAATTTAACTATTTTATTTTTGGGTAAAAAATTACCTTTTTCACTTAAAAATTCAACTATTTGGTTGAAACCTCGTTTGTCTTTGTTAGAAAATTCGTCTTTTTTGGCAGAAAGATAATATTTTTTGTTGAAGATTCAGCTATTTTGTTGAAAATTCAACTATTTTATTTTGGGTTAAAGAATTAAATTTTGCATTTAAAAATTCAACCATTTTGTCGAAAATTCTTCTTTTTTGGCAGAAAGATAATATTTTTTGTTGAAGATTCAGCTATTTTGTTGAAAATTTAACTATTTTATTTTTAGTTAAAAAAATACCTTTTTAGTTAAAAATTCAACTATTTGGTTGTAACCTCGTTTGTCTTTGTTAGAAAATTCGTCTTTTTTGGCAGAAAATTAATATTTCTTGTTGAAGATTCAACTATTTTGTTAAAAATTTCACTATTCGTTTCAAAATTCATCTTATTTACTCAAAACATTAATATTTTTGTTGGTAGTTAAACTACTTCATTAAAAATGCATTTTTAACCAAAACAATTAATTTTCCACAATCAAAATTAACCCAGAGATTGACTGCGTGCTGAAGAGAATTTGATCCTTGTTTTTATCGCACAAATACATTTTCTGATAATATTTTGTTGCAGCTTCAGTTTTTTTACACATTTATTTTATTGTAAACATTGAATTGCAATGTCAAACAGTATTTAACTGGTTTATCAAGCATAGCCATTTATATTATTATCGCAACAATTATAGATAAAATATGATTGAGTGTTGTATAACAACAGGCCGTCACTCCAGTGGTTATTAATTTTAAAGACCTACGTTGTATGCACTCCTACATAATACGTATCCATCTGTTTTTTAAAACCTGAGTTTATGTTATTGCGAATTGCGCACACATGATCTATATATGTGTTTAAAAGTTTAAATGTTTCAGTTGAGAAGAATGGCAGAGATGAATCGTAATTGATGATCAAATGTTTTCACGAAATTTCAAGATTTTATGCTAATTTTAACAATTATTATTAATAATAATAATCTACATGTGTTCGCAGCTGTTACATTCTCTTCGCAACTAAGGCGACGTTCATAAATAAAATAGTTGAATCTTCAACCAAAAAATATTTTTCATAAAAAAGAAATGAATTCTTAACCCAAAAAGACGAATTTCTGAATTTTCATGCAAAATCGAAAATTCGATTGTTGATCGCACAAAAAATTTCATTTTGCGGTCAAACTATGCAAGATGCGAAGAAAGATATATGAAAAAAAATTGTGCGCCCAGAAAAGATCTACAAACTTGTTTTTAATTACTTTTTGATAGGACGCGTAGTTTATGTTTTATTCGTAAAAAAACGAATACATGAATACATGAATCTTAAAAAAAAAAAATTAATTGTAAACCAAATAGTTAAATTTTCTAACAAAGCTGTTAAATTTTCAACCAAAAAAGACGAATTTTCAATAAAACCAGTGAATTTTCAATTAAAAAAAGGGACTTTCGCAAAATTATTATATTTTGTACAATATAAATTAATTGTTAATCAAACACTTAAATTGTTAACAAAACACATGAATTTTCAACCAAAAAGATTAATTTTCTAACAAAAAAACAAATTTTTTACAACCTACATTAATATTCAACGGAATAATTGAATTTTTAACGAAAAAGGTGAATTTTCAACAAAAAAGTTAATTTTCTGCCGAAAAAGACGAATTTTCAACAGAATACATGAATCTTCAACAAAAAAATTAATTGTAAACCAAATAGTTAATTTTTGAACTGAAAAATACGAATTTTCAATAAAACCGGTGAATTTGAAAATTAAAAGAGGGACTTTCACAAAATTGTTAAATTTTCTACCAACAAAGATAAATTTTCAGCAGAAGACATGAATCTTCAAGAAAAAAATGAATTGTAAACCAAAAAGTGAAATTTTCTACCCAAATAGTTGAATTTTTAACTCAAAAAGACGAATTTGTAAAAAAAAACGGTGAATTTTCAATTAACAAAAGGGACTTTCACAAAATTGTTAAATTTCGTACAATATAAAATAATTTTAACGAAATAATTTCATTTTTTAATGAAAACGTGAATTTTCAATCAAAAAGATTAATTTTGTACCAAAAAAGAAATTTCAACAGAATACATGAATCTTAAAAAAACTAATTTGCAACCCAATAGTTGAATTTTCTAGTTGAATTTTTTACAACATAAATTAATTTCCAACCAAACAATTGAATTTTTAACCAAAAACATGAATTCTCAGCCAAAAAGATTAAGTTTCTACCAAAACAGACGAATTTTCAACAAAAGACATGAATTTTCAACAAAAATTGTGAAATTTCGAAAAGGAAAGTTGAAAAAAAATAAAATAAAAGTTAATTTTCTACCAAATACTTAAATGTTTAACCAAATTGTTGAATTTTCAGCCAAAAATATGAATTGTCAACAAAGGACACGAATTTTCAACAAGAAAAATAAATTTTCAACTAAAAATTCAAATTTTGAATGGAAAATGGAATAGTTACAATTTTCAGTACAAAAATTAATTCTTAACCAAAAAAATCGAATTTTCAACAAAATAGTTAAATTTTTAACCGAAGAAATTAATTTTAAACTGAAATTATGAATATTCAACCAAAAAATCAATTTGTAACAAAAAGAGTTGCATTATCAACCCTTAAGATGAATTTTTGATAAAAAAAGATTAATTTTTAACTAAATAGTTCAATTGTCAACGAAATAGTTGAATTCTCAACAAAACAGATTAATTTTCTAAAAACAATTGCATTTTTAACCCAAAATATTAATTTTCTTCCAAAAAAGACGAATTTTTACAAAATAGTTTAATTTTCAAGCCAGAAAGACGAATTTTTCACCAAGAAGATTTATTCTCCATAAAAAAAGATGAATTTTCAACAAAATACATCAATTTCCAACAAAAATTGTGAAATTTCGAAAAGAAAAGTTAAGAAAAATAGAATAAAAGTTAATTTTCTACCAAATAGTTTAATTTTTAACCAAATTGTTGAATTTTAGATCAAAAATATAAATTTTCAACAAAGAACACTTTTTCAACTAGAAAAAGTAAATTTTCAACTAAAAATTTCAATTTTGAATCAAAACTTGAAAAGTTACATTTTCAGTAAAATTCAATTTTCAGCTAAAATGATGAATCTTCAAAAACGAACAAATTAATTTTCAATAAAATAGTTGAACTTTTAAAACAAAACAAAAAATAAATTATCTACAAAACAGTTTAATTTTCAATCCGAAAATATGATTTTTTTAACAGAAAAATTAATTTTCTACCAAAAAAGAAGAATTTTACACTAAAAACGATATACTTTCATCCAAAAATTGAATAGCTAAATTTTCAACCTAAAAATGAAACGAATTTTGAACAAAATAGTTAAATTTAAAAAAAATAGTAGTTTAACCAAATAGTTAAATATTTAAGCCAAACAGATGAATTTTTTCAAAGACAATCCAATTCTCAACAAAAAAGTTCATTGTCAAACAAGAAAGATAAATTTTAAATCAAGCATGATGTATATTCTACCACAGAACTTCCGGTTAGTACTCACAATTTCGGGATCTTTTTTTATTGCGCATGCGTCGCGTCAACAACTGGATTGGCTACCGTTGGCGTGCTTATTTAAAATTATTAAATTTAAAAGAATATTGTTTGTAACAAATAATACTTCTAAAATTATTTAAAGCAATTCTTTGGTCACAAAATAGACTTACAAAGTGGAACGTAAAATAATTAATTAAGTTTTATTTCTTAAAAATGAATAATCGATTTTAAATTTAAAAACAGGAATACCTTTTTTTATTACAAATATGAATTTGAAATCATTTTTATTATCTTCATGCACTTTTAAATTATTATTTGTTGGAGACAATTATAAACAAAAAAAAACAAAATTAATCATTTAAAATAACCGCGCAAAAGGTAATCAATCCAGTTTTTGACTCGACGGATTGGTTGACCGCAGTAGGCGCGCAATTCAAAATTGGAATTGAAAACAATTCTTGTAATTTGAATAAATAATTATTTAAAAATGCACAAGCATGTATATAAATTTTCCAACTTCTGATTTCAGACCAGAAAAAATGTATAATACATATACTTATTAAATAACAGTTTATTTTCTTTGACTTCCGAAGAATAACTTATATTTCACGAAACATTTAATTTCAGAAGAAATTTGTTGGAAAAAGTAATACAAAATAATTGTTTATAATGTTTTAAATATTTGTTAAGTATTCTCATAAGGATTCATTTTAATTCCAATTTTGAATTGCGCGCCAACTGCGGCCAACAAGTGCGCGGCCCGGACGCAAGCGCAGTAGCAAAAGGCGCCCACATTGGCATCAATGGCTGTGCTTCGTAGAGAACGGGCGGTCAGATGGAGTGGTGGTGGAAATTTTAGGATCAAAAAAATTCTGAGGCGGATATGGATACTAAAAATGAAAAAAAATAGTGGATAGTGCGATGATATGGTGGAAATGAAGGTGTCAAGATGGAAGCAGTTTGGGCTGAGAAAATCGGCTCTGAAAAACTAGCACGTTCAGGTTTTGTGGTTAGGCTGTAGCATCAGAAGGAGAAAAAAAGTGAGGAGCGCAAGCGCAAAGTGTTGGAAGTATGACAGTTGACGAGAGCAGTGACGATTCCACGTGATCTCAGCGCAGTAATGGCGGGCTATTCAAAATTATTTCCAAAATAGTCCGTTTACAACTAAAAAAATTTCATTTTCAATAAATATATTTCAAATTTGTTTCAAATATTTTTACAGTAAGATAATATTTTTATAAAAACAAAAGTCAATCATTATTTTTATGTTGAGATGCAAAATTGGTCTTTATTATTCTTTGCGATGTTATGTAAAACATATTACATCATAAGCTTTTTAATGGGTTGTAAGCAATTAATTAAATATCATTTTTTAATTCGTTCATGAGCAGTTGGAAAGGATTTACAAGGATGGATCCCTGTTCTTTCAAGATAAGAAAATCGCCCACAATTTATTATCCTGAAAGAGGCTGATAGGGCAATGGTGCTAACAGGCTGCGACTTTTTTAACTGCGCATACGTCACGCAATGGTGGAGTGAGGAAGAAAACTGATGTTTTCTTTGTCAATCCTTCTTTACGCGACGCCTGCGCAGTTGAAAAAGTCGCGGTCCTTTAGCACCACTGTGATAGGATGAAGCAAAAGAAATTAAGGAAAGGATTTTTAATCAAAATTAGATTTATTAGTATAAAATAGAAACTTCACAACTGTTGCTGCTTGTTCACGGTCGTTTGGAGGGATGTGGGGAGAGCGAGTTTGGGTATTCTTCTAGGGAATCTGGCGTGTAAGTATAAGGAAAGCTGGTTAGAGAGTGTTGGTGGGAGAAGGAAAAGAGGGGCAGATTCAGGTTAAAAGAGAAAGGTATTTTAGAAGGAATGTACTGCAGAGAGATGAAGTGAGAAGGATGAATGAGGAGGGGACAAAAGTGTATGAGGTGGTGAAGAAGAACGGCATGGAGCGAGAGAAGGCAGAAGGGGAGGAGAGAATAAGAGGGTCAAGGTTCAATGGGTATTATGGGTGGATTATGCCAAGGGAGAAAGCGCAGTATCTGTGTGAGAAAGGAGAGAAAGGAAGTCAGGAGCTTATAGCGAGGATGAGGTGTGGGTACTTGAGGATTTTAATATGTTCTGTCTTCCTAGGGAGAAGAGAATGTGTGAATTGTGCGGGAAGGGGTATGCAAGGGTGGAACACTGGCTGGAGGATTGCGAGGTAGTGGAAAGGAGTGAATAAGCATGGAGGTATTACAGCATGAAAGTGGGAATAAAAAGACGGCTGCATTGGTGAAGGGGGTGTTGGGTGAGATGGAGAAGAATAGAAGGAAGGAGGAATGGAGATGCAAAATATTGTAAAGAGGAGGGGAAGTAAATATAAGCGAAATTGTAAATATTGTCAAAAATTAGTAGATAAGTATTACATAGTAACCGCAGAGGCGTAAGCAATGCAATTTTTCTGGGCCAGCAGGCCGAAAAATAAATATTTATGATAAGTGTGGTCGACTTGACTATGAACATATGTCGAACAAGATTAATCGAATTTAAAAAAAAATCGTATCATTTCTTAGCTGAGTAAGATAAAAAAAACACTAGATAAAATAAGAATTTAAATTAAGTAATTAATTAAATATAATCTGTTACGTCTCATAGATAAGACGAGCAGCGGGAAATTTTTTGAAGAATTATTTTTAATTCGTTCACGAGCGGATGGGAAGGATTTACAAGGATGGATCTCTGCTCTGTCAAGATAAGAAAATCGCCCACAATTTTTATCCTCAAAAATAGGCTAATAGGGTGAAGCAACATAAATTAAAAAAAGGATTTTTAATTAAAATTAGGTTTATTAATATAAAATAGAAACTTCCCAAACTGTTGCTGCTTGTCCACGGTCTTTTGAAGAGAGGCTCATAATGCTTGCACAATTATTGCTAATTTAATCAAACCGATTGATTCTATTTTACACTTCAACTATAAATCTTAACGACCGGATAATAACTTGAGTAATTTTATGAAAAAATTTTTCATTAAAAAAGACAAAATACGTCAGTTGTGTAACTTACCAGGAACATGATAAATGTAATTCTTGAGTGCTGTGTATAGTTTCCACATGTTGATTTAAACTTGATTTTGTTGAAAATTATCTGTCGCCAATAGAACAGGAAAAAAACTCCATTTTGCAGCATCCACATCATGTTGCTCCCTCAAATTTCAATTCAAATTCTTTTCGTTAAAGAATTTCGCTCCACAAACTTCACAAACTCGTTGACGTTCCATGTTCACGGTTAAACATCGAGCGTTAAAATAAGTAGTTGCAGCTCTGCCAGTGTTATCAATTTAAAAATTTTCCTTGAAATAGCTTTTAATTATACTTCTACATATTTTTGTTACGCTATGAGTCTCGCAGATAGTTGCTAATTCTAGAATCGTAAACATTTGAATATTAAATCTTCATGGCTCGTATTATTCAATAACTATTATTTGGAAGCTTACAAGTTTTCACAAGCTAATATTTTTCAGAAGATGAATGATTTAATAAATTTGATTTTACTGATTTCAAATTTAAAGACTCGATTTTAATTATTGAATTCCCGCCGAAGCTGCACATTTTTCCATGTCTTGGGTTTATTTACTTCATTTCTTTAATGTTAAGAATTTATTTTGCCTGTATTTTCCCATTTATTATATTTACTGAGATATTTGACCATCCGGAAGAATCCTTTAATCTCCCAGCTGAAAATTCCTGTACAGGAGCCTCGGAGGATGTTGCACATTTTCCTGTACACGAATCTGTACAGGTAATCTTAACGGTTTTTGTGCAGGAATTTGGTGAATGAAACTGTACATGATCCTGCAAAGGAACCTTCACCGACAACGGAACCTTTGAATGATCATGTACGGATTCCTGTACAGGGTTCTTTGCGAAGAAAAATGAGGCGCATGTTCTTGTACAGAAACGATTATAGGATCCCTTACAGAAAGCCAGCTATGAAGTTGCTTTTCTTTAATTACCTTGAAGATCCAACTCACCATCGAGAGATCCAAGCCACTAGCGAACCCTCACGGAGTAGTTCCTACGCAGGTACATGTATAGGATCCTGAACATGTTCCTGTACATGAACCCACGCCTCATTGACTTTATGAAGGTACCTTTACAGGATCATTCAGAGGTTAGCTTGTATACAAGCACCTTTGCAGGATCATGTACAGTTTCCTTCGTTAAATTCTTGCATAGGAACCGTCAAGATTATCTGTGCAGGTTCGGGTGCAGTTTCGTGTACAGGAACATGTGCAGAATCCTCCGAGGTTCCTGTACAGAAATTGTCAGCTGGGCTAGACCTAACGAGAGACTTCAAGAAGCAATTGGTACGCCTTTTGTTAATTGGAGTATCTCAAAATATTTGAAATTTTCCGTCAACCCTAATGCTGTGTGTCATCCTACTCCTATCCTTCTGGTCGTACCTCAAAACTTATTGAAGATTTTTGGAATACTGTTGAGATTTAAGCTGTTTATTATTTGTGACTACCATTCAACTTATCTACCTTGAGTGAAATTCAAGAGCTCATATTTTGAGAAGGTTTATTTTCGGTCAACGGCAATGCCAGTGGGATCTCTATAGCTCAGGCCCGTGTCGTCACTGTCGACGTTCTTGGTACTAGGGACTTGAATTTTGACGTTTCCCTAAAATCCTGATGGCCGGCTTGATTTTCACATAATTTGGAGAGGACTTCTTGAAAAATAATAATTCACCATCCTTAGGACCGAATTAGTTGATATCTGGTATCACCAAATTCAGAAGCGATTATTTTATTTGGACACGGCGTGGCACGCCTATCAGTTACCTCCAGTTATATCCCTGATCCTTTTCTCTATAAGTAAGTTCCGTAGCAACGCCAATTAAAAGATTGTTTTTCGGCCAATCAGGACTAATCTCATTGTCAAAGAAATCAACAACACTTGAGATTCGGCATCTTTCGTCAAACAGCTTCCGGTGCATCATCATTTTTCTAAAATTGAGAAAGAAGAATTTGCTAGTCTCATGTGGCCCCATGTCTTATTTTTGAAACTTTTGTTGTAGGGACCGTCCATAAATCTCGTGACGCGTTTTTTTTTGGTTTATATCCGGCCCTTTTTTACTTGAAGAAAATTTTATTCTTATCTTTATTTAAACAAAGGAAAAACGTATCACGAGATTTATGGATGTCCCCGTAGATATTTCATTTCAGTTTTGGGCACACAATTTATCGGAAATTTCCTTGACTGGAGTATTCATTTTGTTCATGTAATTATTATTTTTTCGGTGATATTGAACTTTATTTTGTGATTTAAACTGTCTATTTGTATTTTACTTGTTCCGTTTCTCCCCATGTTGTTTGAGACCGTTCCCCTGTTTTATAATTATTTATAACTGAATATTTTGGTGCTAAGGTTACACTTTTATTTCCCTCATTGTGTTTTGACGCTCCTGATGTCTAATTCTGATTATTCAGTTTGATATCCAGCTAGACTTGCTGACCTGACCGCATCAATCGCGGAGGTAGCGGCCGCTCCCAAAAATCGCAGCCGTTCACAATCCGTGGTCGGTACCAGGGACATCAAAGCGACAGCCGCTCTTCAAATAAAGACGGCATGTGTTGGTAGTACTCGCGTTTCGGGGATGCTGCAAAATGTTGCAACCAATCTTGCACGTATACAATGGGAAACGGGCCGGGCCGGCAATGTTGGAGGCCAGCAACCCTTCCCCGGTGTCTCGCCGCCTGTCTGTAATCGATAAAAAAGCGAAAGCGCCATTTTTGTTCGACACAGGAGCAGACCTTTGCATTTTTTTCGCGTTTTACTTCACGGACGAAGACCGAAAATCAACTACACACTCTTTGCGGTCAATGACTCAACAATCGCGACTTACACATTTGAGATCTTCTCTTTGGAACTCGGACTCAGGCGGGATTTTAACTGCCGTTTTATTGTGACTGACGTGAGGAAACCCATCCTCAGGGAAGTTTCCTTCAACATTACGGACTCTTCGTGGATCTACGGAACCATCGGCTTTTCATCAATCTCACTACGCTCTCCGTCATCCGTAAAGTAGCACCGTGCAAAGACGTGTGGTTGGGAATTCATGCAATGCAAGGAGGATCATCAAAGTAGCACTCCTGAAGCAGTATCCAGAGATAACCCGTTCAGTCGGTGTGAGTGTCGAATCCAAATACTCGACCAAGAACTTCATTCATTTCACGCTCGGACCTCCTGTCACGGAGAAACCACGACGCTTTTCCCCAGAAAGATTTAAACTAGCGGTGAAAGAATTTGAAAACTTTTGCAGATGGACGTAGCGAGTACATCGAAGAGAATTTGGGCATCACCTCTCCACATGGTGCCGATAAAAGGTGGTCAGTGGAGATCTTTTGGTGACTGCAGGATACTCAATTCCAGGACTATACCAGATAAGTACCATGTGCCACACCTTTTCGATTTCGCGCACGCCCTCTACGGCACTATCAACTTTCACCGACTGGAAATATCAAATGTAGCAGAACAACAAGCTCCACTTAACGACCTACTTTATGGCAACATAAAAGGCCGGACTCTTGTTCCCTGGACTGCAGAAACTCTTCAGGCTTTCGAAGCGTGCAAAAAGAAAAAACTCAATAACATCAATCGTAAGCACAGAGCCTACGACCGTGAATTGCTGGCCAGCCCCCTTTTGAATTCCAGCAAAAATCGGACCAACACTCTCTCCCGAGTCGAAGCCATTTCGAACGAAATTGATTTCTCAGCACTCATGGAATAGCAGAAAACAGATCATGACCTCAAGCATCATCTTAAGTCAGGGATAGCTCTACAATTGAAGCAGATATCACTTCCAGGAACAGATATTATACTATACTGTGACGTATCTACCTCCGCAGCTCGACCATTCGTCACGGAAACTTTCAGAAAAACAGCCTTCAACTCCCTACACCAATTATCACATACAGGAATCCGTCTAGAAGGTTCGAGCACATTCATATGGACCTTGTCAGGCACATACCTTCCTCTGACGTTATCGGAATTACCTGACGATCGTTAATCGTTTCTGAAGCTGCCACAAGCCTGTCCGGTGGAGAACATTATCGCTGACACCGTCGCCAAAAAATTGTTCAATCAGTGGATTGCCAGGTTTGGAGTACCCTCGCGCATCACAACAGACCAGGGTAGACAATTTGAGTCCCAGTTGTTTAAGGAATTGAGAGTCTTACTGGGAAACTAAAATGTCCATACTACAGCCTATCATCCAGCAATGAATGATCTCTTGGAACGTTTCCACCGACAATTCAAAGCAGCGATAAGGTGTCACGCCGATGAGAGAGTGACAGAAATGCTTCCCATCATTCTTCTTGGAATCAGAGCGGCGTGGGGCGACGACTTCAAATCGACGTCAGCGGAACTCGTCTTTGGCGAATCTCTACGATCGCCAGGCGGATTTTTGGCACCTTGCACAGGAACAGACTCCTAGGTGACAACACAATTCTTAGAAGGTATGAAGAGGCACATTCAGAACCTTATGATGGACTACTTAAAGTTATCAGCTGTTCCGAAAAAACATTCAAAGTAACCATGAACGGAAAAAACGTGACTGTGTCAATCGACAGGTTGAAACATGCCTACGTCACCGCGGATGATGAACTGCAGCAGCCAGGAGCACCGAAGTCATGTCGTGAGGAACTGACACAAGACGACCTAGAGAAAACATCAGACTTTATAGCAACCAAAACCAGGTCCGGTAGACAAGTCAGATTCCCCAATCGGCTTCAGGTTGGGTAGCCTCAGTGTTTCTTGTGTTTTTTTGTAGTGTCTCGTGTGTGTTTCGAAAATCACCTACTATTGGTTTCTTAGAACCCAAGAATTAACCAAAAAAGAGGGATTACCTATATAACCCAACTTCGCCGAGAATGATGTATTTTCAACACTGGACCTGGCGCCGACAGGTTTAATCTTTTTCGAAGGCCTGGCGGCGCAAGGCCGCTTTCTTGTCGGACAAAAAATTGTTCTAGGTTATGACCAAGCCTTTGCAAAAACATCTGGGTATCTCATATTTCAGTTCTCAACTCCACTTCCTCGAGGAAGATGTATTTTCAACACCTGGACTACCAGAATTAATTATTAGCATAATAGGACTTTAAAAAACATCTGAGTATTTTAAATTTCAGTTCTAAACCAAACTTCACCAAGAATTATGTATTTTCAACACTGGACCTGGCGTCGACAGGTTTAATTTTTTTCGAAGGCCTGGCGGCGCAAGGCCGCTTTCTTCTCGAATGAAAACTTGTTCTAGTTAATGACCAATCCTTTGAAAAAACATCTAGGTATCTCACATTTCAGTTTTCAACCCAACTTCTTCGAGGAAGATGTATTTTCAACACCTGGACTACCAGAATTAATTATTCGAACAATAAGACCTTAAAAAGCCATCTAAGTATTTTAAATTTTAGTTCTAAACCCAACTTCGCCGAGAATTATGTAATTTCAACACTGGACCTGGCGCCGACAGGATACCTTTTCGAAGGCCTGGTGGCGCAAGGCCACTTTCTTGTCGAACTTGTATTTTCATCAGAGCGTGAGTTTTGCAAACACGCGAGGATAAAATATATTGAATATAGCTAAATTTTCAACAAAGAAAAAGAAATGAATTTTCAAAAAATAGTCCACATTTTGACAAAAGAGGTGAATCTTTAAAAAAAAAACTAATTTTGAAGAAAATAGTTGAATCCTTAATAAATACAGATTCAGTTACAACCAAAAAAGATATTCTATTAAAAAAGATCAATTTTTAACTCAAAGAGACAAATTTTCAACGCCAAGAAATCACTTTTTAACCAAAAAGTTGCAATAAATACCTAGGATTTGAATTTTAAATCAAAAGAGAAGATTTTTTCACAAAATCTGTCATTTTTGAACCAAAAATGGAATAGTTAGATTTTCAGTGAAAAAAAATTATTTTTAACCGAAAAAATCGAATTTTCAACCATCGAGAAAAATGTTCTACAAAAAAAAACTAATTTTGATCCAAAAATGGAACAGTTGAATTTTCATTTGAAAATTAATTTTAAACAAAAAAAAAACGAATTTTCAAAGGTAAGTTAAATTTATAGCAAAAGAGATGTATTTTAAATGAAAATGGTAGATCTTCAAAAAAATATAATTTTTGACTAGAAAGATTAATTCATTAACAAAAAAAGAAATTTTTAACAAAATACATGAATTTTCGACCAAATAATTGAATTTTCAACTAAAAAGATCAATTTTCAACCAAATAGTTGAATTTGTAACTAAAAAATATCCATTTAAAGCCAAGAATGAAATAGTTAAATTTTCAGTCAAAAATTAATTTTCAAACAAAAAGAAGATTTTTTGCCAAGAAGATTAATTTACTACCCCACAAAAAAACGAACTTTCAAAAAAAAAAAATGGATTTTCAACCAAGTAGTTGAATTTTCAACTAAAAAATAGTACATTTTTAATCAAACAGTTAAATTTTCAATTAAAAAAGATAAATTTTGAAGAAAAAATTGAATACTTTGAGTTTCAGGTAAAACAAATTATTTTTTAACCAAAAAAACTAATTTTAAACAAAAAAGTTCATTTTTATTTAACCAAATAGTTCAATTTTTAATTGAAACAGATTCATTTTTTAACAAATAGTTGAATTTTTAACTAAAAAAGATCAATTTTCAAGAAAAAATAGTATAATTGAATTTTTAGTTTAAAAAATTATTCTTAACCAAAAAACTATGAAAAAAACTATTATATATTATATAATTTATTTTTAACTAAAAAATACGAATGTTCAACTAAAAGTAGAATAGTTAAATTTTCAACAAAAATATTAATTTTTAAATATAAGAAATGTTAATTTCAAACGACAGAGATGAATTTTTGACTAAAATGATAAATCTTCAACCAAAAATATCCATTTTTAACTAAATAATTGTTTCTCAAATAAAAAAGATGAATTTTCAACTAAGAAATATCATTTTGCAAACCAAAAATGAAATAGTTAAATTTTCAAAAATTATTTGCCAACAGAAAACATAATTTTTAACAAAAAATGGAATAGTTAAATTTTCAGAAATAATTTTTCAACAGAAAAAATAATTGTTGACAAAAAATGGAATAGTTGAATTTTCAGTTAAATATTTAATTTTTAAATAAAAAATACGAATTTTCAGTCGCAGAGATTCTCAACAAAATACATGAATTTACAACGAAGTAGTTGAATTTGCAACCAAAAAATATCATTTTTCAAACCAAAAATGGCATATTTAAATTTTTAGTTTGAAAAAATTAATTTTTTAATAAAAAACTAATTTTCAACGACAGAGATGAACTTTGAACTAAAATCATAAATCTTCCACCAAAAATGTGAATTTCAAATCAAAAAGATGAATTTTCTACCAAAAAATACGAGTTTTCAACAAAATACTAATTTTTAACAAAAAATGCAATGGTTTAATTTTCAGTTTATAAAATTAATTTTTAAATAAAAAATACGAATTTTTAGCTATGGAGATAAATTTTCAACTAAAATGATAAATCTTCTTTTGATACCTGTCAAAAGTATTAAAACGCTTATAAATTTTCTGTTTGAAATCTTCAAAAATCTACATTTTGTTTTGATTTTTTTTAATTTTCTTATTATTTTTGAAATGTTTTAAAAACTTTTAAATATTTTTTAAAAGGATTCGAATTTTTCCTCAAATTTTGAAAAATTTTAAAAATTGCCTTCAAATCTTCCAGATACTTTTTTGACAATTTTTGAAATATTTTAGAATGGTTTGAAATCTTGGTAATTATTCTCTCAAAATAAATGTTGTAAAATAATATATCATTAAACAGTTTCCGACAAATTAAAAAAAAAATCTATTCTCTTGACAATTTTCAAAAGTCTTCAAACTCTTCTAAATTTTTTGTTCGAAATCTTCAAAAATCTTAATTTTTTTGTATTAAAATTATTTTTGAATTTCTTTCTAATAAAACTGTCCGATTTTCAAAATGTTTGTCTGAAATTTTTCTATTTTGAGAGCTTCCAATGATATATATATATATTTTTTTAATTTGAAGCGCTTTCAAAATTATTAATTATTGTTTTAGAAATTTGAAAAACTCTCGATATTAAAAGTTTATTTAATAATGAATTTTTAAATTGTTTATATTTTTAATATTACACTATATTCAGGTGTACACCTATTCGTGAATTCTTTTGAATTTTTTGGAATTATTTGGAACTCTCCTTGTACTTTTTTTTCAATTCCCTTGAATTGTTATACATTTTTTTTTCAAAATACTTTGAATTATTTTGCATTCTCTTGAAGGAATTCAGTTGTATGTATAAGTAAATTCTTGTATCCCAAAGATAAAATTCACGCCTGCTGCATATTTTAAATGTGACTTCATCAAGTTGCATCGTTACACATAAATTGTTTAAATTGTTAAGAAAGTATGAACTTGGTACATGTGTTCTTTGTGTATAAAAAAAAATTTGAGTTGCCTCCCAACATTTTTTCCTTCAAAAAAAGGGAAATTTTTTTCTGAAAATTTGATAATTACATTTTTCTTTTAATTTATGATTAAAGAGTTCTTGTAGTTTCGTAATCCGAAAATAAAATATTAAGTTAAAAATCTGTCTGTTGAGTACTTAAAAAATTTTCTTGATGGAATATCAAAAAATGGACTTTCTTCTGTATCTCACATATTTTTTGAAAATTTTTTGTTTAAGGAATAAACTTGATATTTTGATAATTTTAACATTTTTAATCATTTTTTGCGGATTTAGAAACAATTTAAAACCTCTGGTCAAAATCGAAAGCACTAATTATCTAAATTATTTTGAAAAATACCGGATTTAAGAAATATGACACTATTTTATTCAATAATATTTTTGTGAAAAATAAGAAAAATTCAAGGAATATTCTATTTTTGGACTTTTTATCCCCATTTCGCATATTTTTGGAAAATTTTTGATTTTCGGATAAAAGGGCCCCAATTTGTTTATTTTCAAATTTTCCATATTTATGAGCGGATTTAGAAACAATGGGATATTCCTAATCAGAATCAAAAAGAATAATCTAACTATCCTAATTATTTTGTCAAAAAATTACATTTTTCAAAAAATTGTTGGTAAAGAACAAAAAAAAAAATTCTTCATAATTTTGAAAACAGATTTTCAACAACAATAAAATTTACCCAGTTTTAAAAAAAATGTTGACAAAGTTTTACATCGATTATATTTATATCAAAATATGTACATATATTTTTTTTTCTATGTCGTTAGACGAGTTCATTACGGCCACTTAATACGATATTGTTAACTAAGGTGCAACCTTGTTTATTATATAACAAATTGTGTCACGCTCCTCATTTCCATTCAAAACAATATTTAGTTACATAAACTAAATTTGTATTGCTTTCTAAAATTTTGATTAAACAATTTTCTAAAAATTATAATTTTTTAAATAAACCAAAATTTTTGGTGAAATTTGATTGAGTAATCCAAATTTCTTATGTTTAATATAATTTGATTAAATCAACCAAATTTTTAATGCTTTATATGATTTTGTTTGAATCAACTAAATTTTGGGTGCTTGGTAACATTTGGCCGATTAAACCAATGTTTGGTTGTTTGATAGAAATTTAGTTAAGTGAACAAAATTTTGTTGCTTGTTAACATATCATTAAATCAACAAAATTTTGTTGCTTGATAGCATTTTTGTCATCATCCAGATTTTGGATGCTTGCTATAATTTGGTTTGAATAAAAAAAAAGTTGGATGCTTTGTCAAATTTGGCTGGATAAACCAATATTTTTGTTTGGTGAAATTTGGTTGAAATAACCAAATTTTTTGTTTATTAACATTTGGTTGAATCAAATAAATTCTGATGATTGATACAATTTAGTTATATCAACCACATTTTTCCATACAAATTTAGTTGAGTGAACCATATTTTGTTGTTTGGTAAAATGCTATTAAATCAACCAAATTTTGTTGCTTGGTAAAATTTTTTTCAATCTATCAAATTTTGTATGTTTGGTATAATTTGATTTGAATCAACAAAATTTTGGGTGCTTGTTCAAATTTGGCTGAATATATCATTATAATTGCTTCGTCAAATTTGGTTGAAATAACCAAATTTTTGTTTATTAACATTTGGTTAAATCAAACAAATTCTGATGATTGATAAAGTTTGGTTATATCAAACAAATTTTATTTGTAAAAACTTAGTTCAGTAAACCAAATTTTGTTGCTTGGTAAAATGTTATTGTTTCAACAAAATTTTGTTGCTGTGTAACATTTTTTTTTAATCAACTAGATTTTGAATCCTTACTATAATTTAATTCCAATAAAAAAAATTGGCGCTTGGTCAAATTTGGCTGAATAAACCAATATGTTTGTTGGTAAAATTTGGTTGAAATAACCAAATTTTTTATCCATTAACATTTGGTTGAATCAAAAAAATTCTGATAATTGATAGTGTTTGGTTACATCAACCAAATTTTTTTTCTCATTAACAATTTTGTTGAGTAAACCAAATTTTGTTGCTTGGTAAAATGTTATTGTTTCAACAGAATTTTGTTGCTTTATAACTTTTTTTAAACTAGATTTTGAATCCTTACTATAATTCAATTCGAATAAAAAGAAAAAGATTTGGTGCTTGGTCAAATTTGGCTGAATAAACTAATATGGTTGCTTGGTAAAATTTGGTTGAAATAACCCAATTTTGTTTATTAACATTTGGTTAAATCAAAAAAATTCTGATGATTGATACAATTTGGTTAAATCAACCAAAATTTTTTTCTTATTAAAAATTTTGTTGAGTAAACCAAATTTTGTTGCTTAGTAAAATGTTATTGTTTCAACAAAATTTGGTTGCTTTATCATTTTTTTTAACTAGATTTTGAGTCCTTACTATAATTTAATTCGAATAAAAAAAATTGGTGCTTGTTCAAATTTGGCTGAATAAACTAATATGGTTGCTTGGTAAAATTTGGTTGAAATAACCAAATTTTTTGTTTATTAACTTTTTTTTGAATCAAACAAATTCTGATGGTTGATAAAGTTTGGTAATATCAAACAAATTTTTGTCTCTGTACAAAAGTTCAGTAAACCAAATTTTGTTGCTTGGTAAAATGTTATTAAATCAACAACATTTTGTTACTTTATAATATTTTTGTTCAACAACCAAAATTTGGATACTTGGTAAAATTTGGTTTGAATCCAAAAAATGTTGGGTGCTTGGTCAAATTTGTCTGAATAAACCAATATTTTTGTTTGGTTGATTAAAAAAATTTTTTGTTTATTAACATTTGTTTGAATCAACAAAATTCTGATGATTGATACAGTTTGGTTACATCAACAAAATTTTTTTCTTAGTAAAAATTTTGTTCACTAAACCAAATTTTGTTGCTCGGTAAAATATTACTGTTTCAACAAAATTTTGTTGCTTTATAATTTTTTTAACTAGATTTTGAATCCTCACTATAATTTAATTCGAATAATAAAAATTGGTGCTTCTTCATATTTGGCTGAATAAACTAATATGGTTGCTTCGTAAAATTTGGTTAAAATAACCAAATTTTTTGTTTATTAACATTTAGTTAAATCAAAAAAATCCTGATGATTGATAAAGTTTGGTTATATCAAACAAATTTTTTTCTTTGTAAAAATTTAGTTCAGTAAATCAAATTTTTTTGCTTGGTGAAATTTTATTAAATCAACAAAATTTTGGTGCTTTATAATTTTTTTTAACAACCAAATTATGGATACTTGGTATAATTTGGTTTGAATCAAAAAAATTCTTGGGTGCTTGGTCAAATTTGGCTGAATAAACTAATACGTTTGTTTGGTAACATTTGGTTAATTAAACCAAATTTTTTGTTTGTTAACATTTGGCTAATTTAAATAAAATCTAATGATTGATACAATTTGGTTACATCAACGAAATTTCTTTTCTTGGTAAAAATTTTGTTGACTAAACCAAATTTTGTTACTTTGTAAAATGTTATTCTTTCAACAAAATTTTTTTGCTTTGTAACATTTTTTTTAATCGACTAGATTTTGAATCCTTACTATAATTTAATTCGAATACAAAAAAATTGGTGCTTGGTCAAATTTGGCTGAATAAACCAATATTTTTGTCTGGTAAAATTTGCTTGATTAGACAAATTTTTTGTTTATTAACATTTGGATGAATCAAAAAAATTCCGATGATTGATACAGTTTGGTTATATCAACCAAATTTTTTTTCTTGGTACAAATTTTGTTGACTAAACCAAATTTTGTTGCTTGGTAAAATGTTATTGTTTCAACAAAATTTTGTTGCTTTGTAACATTTGTTTTTATCAACTAAATTTTGAATCCTTACTATAATTTAACTCGAATAAAAAAATTGATGCTTGGTCAAATTTCGCTGAATAAACTAATATTGTTGCTTGGTAAAATTTGGTTAAAATAACCAAATTTTTGTTTAATAACATTTGGTTAAATCAAACAAATTCTGATGATTGATAAAGTTTGGTTATATCAAACAAATTTTTTTCTTTGTAAAAATTTAATTGGTCAGATTTGGCTGAATAAACCAATATGTTTATTTGGTAAAATTTGTTTGAAATAACCATATTTTTTGTTTATTAACATTTCGCTGAATCAAAAAAATTCGGATGATTGATACAGTTTTGTTACATGAACAACATTTTTTTTCATGGTACAAATTTTGTTGACTAACAAAAATTTTGTTGCTTGGTAAAAGTTATTATTTCAACAAAATTTTGTTGCTTTGTAATATTTTCCTTCAACTGAATTTTGAATCATTACTATAATTTAATTCGAATAAAAAAAAATTGGTACTTGGTCAAATTTGGCTGAATAAACTAATATGGTTGATTGGTAAAATTTGGTTGAAATAACCAAATTTTTGTTTATTAACATTTGGTTAAATCAAAAAAATTCTGATGATTGATACAGTTTGGTTAAATCAACAAAAATTTTTTTCTTAGTAACAATTTTGTTGAGTAAACCAAATTTTGTTCCTTGGAGAAATGTTATTAAATCAAAAAAATTTTGTTGCCTAATGATATTTTTTTCAACAACAAAATTTTGAATACTTGGTATAATTTGGTTTGAATCAAAAAAATTTTGGGTGCTTGGTCAAATTTGGCTGAATAAACCAAAATTTTTTTTTGGTAAAATTTGTTTAGTTAACAAAATTTTTTGTTTATTAGCATTTGGTTGAATCAAAAAAAATCTGATGATTGATACAGTTTGGTAATATCAACAAAAATTTTTTTCTGGGTAAAAATTTTGTTGAGTAAACCAAATTTTGTTGCTTGGTAAAATGCTATTATTTCAACAATTTTTTTTTTTGCTTTGTAACATTCTTTTTAATCAACTAGATTTTGAATCTTTACTATGATTTAATTCGAATAGAAAAAAATTGGTGCTTGGTCAAATTTGACTGAATAAACTAATATGGTTGCTTGGTTAAATTTGGTTGATTAACCAAAATTTTTTGTTCATTAACATTTGTTTAAATCAAACAAATTCTGATGATTGATACAGTTTCTTTATATCAACAAAAATGTTTTTCTTTATAAAATTTGGTTAAATAAACCAAATTTTATTCCTTGGTGAAATTTGGTTGCATAAAACAAATTTTGGATGCTAAAAATAATATGATTAGAATAACTATACAATTTCGAGTGCTTGGTAAAATTTTTCTAATTAAATCAAATTTTTGTACTTGTTCACATTTGGTTGATTCAAACAAATTGTCATGATTGGTAAATCTGGATGATATCAACCAAATGTGTTGCTCAGGTAAAGATTTGGTTGCATAAACCAAATGTTTTATGTTTAGCATCATTTGGTTTTAATCACCTACATTTTTGGTGCTTTGTAAAATTTGGCTGAACAACCCAAATTTTGGTTGCTTGGCAAAATATGGTTGAATAAAAAAACTTTGTTTGCTTGGACAAATTTGGTCGAATCAAAGTTATAATTTGGTTTAAAGCAACCAAATTTTGGGTGGTTAATAATATTGGGCTGGATAAACCAAAGTTTGGTTGTTTAGTAAAATTTGGTTAAATACCCCAAATTTCTTTTCTGGTTAACATATGGTTAAATCAACTAAATTCTGTTGATTTTCTAAATTTGGTTATACCGATAGAAATGTTTTCGCTCTGTGAAATTTGGCTGAATGAACAAAATTGTGTTGCGAAGTAAAATTTGGTTGAATGAACCAAATTTTGTATGCTTGGTATAATTTGGTTTCAATCAACCAAATTTTGGGTGCTTGGTAAAATTTAGTTATATCCACCAAATTTTGTTCCTAGATTAAATTTGGTTGTATAGGCAAAATTTTGTTACTTGGTAAAATTTAGTTGTGGACATCAAATTTTGGATGCTTGGCATGATTTGGTTTGAATCACTCACATCTTGGGTGTTTGGTAAGCCTTGACTGGTTGGTAAAATTTGGTTGAATAAACTAAATTTTGTTACTCATTAAAATATGGCTGTATGAACCAAATTTTGGATGTTTGGTATGATTAGTTTTGAATCAACCAAATTTTGTGTTAATGGTAAGATTAGTTTGAATCAAATGAATTTTGTAGATTGGTAAGATTTGGTTGGTTAAGCCAAATTTTTGTTGTTCGGTAAAATTTGTTTGAATCAACAATATTTTGGATGCTTGGTATATTTTTGGTTTCAGTATAACCAAATTTGGTTATACCAATAGAAACGTTTTAGCTTTGTGAAATTTGGCTGAATAAACAAAATTTTGTTGCGAAGTAAAATTTGGTTGAATGAACCAAATTTTGTATGCTTGGTATAATTTGGTTTGAATCAACCAAATTTTGGGTGCTTGGTAAAATTAAGTTATACCCACCAAATTTTGTTTCTTGATTAAATTTGGTTGTATAGGCAAAATTTTGTTACTTGGTAAAATTTAGTTGTGGACATCAAATTTTGGATGCTTGG
>JAABKJ010005586.1:0-22886 GCA_011634705.1 Andricus grossulariae | reverse complement strand
TTTCTTAGCGCTTCTTATTTATTATCCCACATTTTCAACTCGAAGTGGCTTTTCGTGTGAAAATTAGTTAAAAAATAGAAAAAGTGTCGGTAAGGTAGGAAGCCGGTGACGTGACCACTCGTCATATGGCCTTAAATAACAATCAGTTAGGCGCGCGCATATGCGCGTGCGTATTATGGTCTAGTTTTAATACAATATTTCAAATCGAAATGGCTTTAAAATTTAAAAATCGAAAATAGTTTATAAAGTTGCAATGGGACGTTTACATTCTGTTAAGGCTTTCGAATTGAAACAATTCAAATTTTAACGTTGAAATCTGTTAATCGTCTAATTTTGAACAGATTCAGAATCGTCTTCTAAAATAAAATATTGTTCAGTTTTTAATGCTCGAACTACATTCCAATTTTAAAAATAATTAATTTATATGTAAAGTTCATCAACTTAAAACATTTTTTATCAAAAATGTTGAATTTCAAACGGTTTTAATTTATAATTGTTTCAGTCTGCAAAACTGCATTTTAAAGTTTTAGAATTACGCATTGTGATCTGAATGATTTCATCATTGAAAAAAGTTAACACTTTAACTTAATATTTAAAAAAATGTTAAAATTATTATTTTTTTAAATTGCATTATATCTTATGATATGAAATTAATGATATTTCAAGTGACTGGATAATTTTTTTTTTAATTTGTAAAATTCACGCTCAAAAAATAAATTCACTCTTATTTCCCGGTTTCCGGTCCAGCCATTAACCTGAAAGTTATATATGTATTCCTCTATTTGATTTATACCATTTCATGTAATATTTGCAAATTAATTTTTTAAATCTTTTTTCAGTCTTTAGCACGCAGTCTTGGAGAAGCTTATGATTCATTAAGCTGATAACATCGGAAAGCTGTACAAGATCTTTACCCCAAGGAGATTAGCAGGACGTTCCAAATGCCATGGAAATTAGCTATAAGTTAAATAAAAATAAGATAAATTATTAACTTAATTGCAAGGAGTAGAACAACACAATTCAATAGGACGATTTAAAAAATTCCTTATCACACTTCAGTACATTTTTTCAAATAAAGCACTTGCGATTCGAAGCAATAAACTGTATTCACCAAAGATAAGAATTTTAATCTTTTCATGAACGGATGTTTTTAAAGTGAACGTAACATTTTTCGTAATAGTTGCAAAAAATTTTTATTCTTCTTGAAGAACAAATCGTAAACAAGGTCACGTCAATCTGGAGGGACTGCTAAACATTATGACGATTATTTCTGTCAAGTATTCATAGTGTGTCTGCGACCAAAAGCAGGTAGGTTCTCTTTATCAACTCAAAAACAAATTTACTCTATACAACGATTGAGAAGCTTGCATTAGTTATATTTTATATTTACAAATCAAGATCATCTTGCTTTTAATCTTTTTATATTATTTTACTTCACTCTATTTCCATTTAGTATACCAGTGTTCCATTCAATTATGGTATTAAATGTTATTATTATGTTATCTTTATTTTACTTTCAAAGCTCAATACATTAAAAATTATTAAAATAGAATGCGCAAATTCTAAAATTAAGAAAGTATCATTCAACAGGGTGGCCAAAAGAATTCATTTTCAAAATAGCCTGGAATTTTCCCTAACCAATTATTTATTTTTCCTGACCATTCATATTCAAAGTCCAGAATTTTAATCTCGTAACATTTTAAACATAGAATTTTTCATTAACTGAATAAAACAATAAGGTTTCAGAATAAAATTTACAAATTTCAAATTTATTTATTTCAACCAAAAAATATCAGTTTTCTACCATAAAGGATGAATTTTCAATACAAAAAGACGAATTTTCAACAAAACAGTTGCATTTTTAATAAAAAAAGATGACTTTTCAACAAAATAGTTACATTTTCAACAAAATAATTAAATTTTTAACAAAATAGTTGAATTTTTAACCAAATAGTCGAATTTTAAGCGAAAAAGATTAAAATTCTATCAAAAACAGTTGCATCAAAGTTGGTTGCGTTTTCGACTAAAAAATTGAATTTTTCAGAAGATAGTTGAATTTTTTATCCAAAACGTCGAATTTTCGACCAAATAAGATGACTTCTTAACAAAATACTCAAATTTTCGACAGAAAGATTACAATTTTTAACAAAACAGTTGCATTTTGAATCAAATAATTGGATTTTCAAGTCACAAAGACGATTTTTTTAGAGAACAGTGGAATTTTCAACAAAAAATGAGGATATTTCAATACGAAAGGTTCAGTTTTCTACCAACAAAGACAAATTTTTAATTTAAAAAGGCATTTTTCAACCAAAAACGAAAAAGTTACATTTTCAGTTAAAAACATTATAAAAAAAAAGAATTTTCAGAAAAATAGTTAAACGTTTATTCAAAGAAAGGAATTTTCAACTAAAATTACGAATCTTCAGCCGGAATAGTTACATTTTCAGTTAAAAATTAATTTTAAATAAAAAAAAAACAGTTGAATTCAATCCAAAAAAACGAATGTAAAAAAAAGTTGAATTGTTAATCAAGATAAATTTGAATTGAATTTCCAATATCAAAATATACATTTTTAATACAAAGTTAATGTTCTACCAAAGTAGTTCAATTTTCATCAGAAAAATACGAATTTCCAACAGAACATTTGAATTTGCAACCAAAAAAGATCAAACTTCAACCAAAAACAATTACGTCAAAGTCGGTTCCGTTTTTAACCGAATAATTGAATTTTTTAGAAGACAGTTGAATTTTCAACAAAAAAAGATTATCCATAAGGATGAATTTTCTGTCTGAATAGACGAATGTATAATAAAATAGTTGAATTTTCGACCCAAATAAATTAATTTTCACAAGATACTTGAATTTTCGTCTAAATAATTAAATTTTCAATTTAACGCATTTTAAACCAAATAGTTGAATTTTCAATCCAAAAAGATTAATTTTTTAGACTACAGTGGTATTTTCAACAACAAAAAATGAATCCTCAACGAAAAATGCTATAGTTGATATTTTAACTATTACATATATTTTTCATATACATTACTATACAATACGTGAATTTTCAAACAAATACATAATTGAATTTTCAACAAAAAAAGATGAATTTTCAACCAAAAATGGAAAAGTTAAATTTTTAGTACTCTTTCTAGCAAAAAGATGATTTTTTAATAACAAAGTTCATTTTCAACCAAAAAAGACGATTTTTTTGGCCAAACATCGGCAATTTTTCACCCTGAATGGAAAAGTTACTTTTTAGTACTCTTTATAGCCAAAAGATGAATTTTTCACAAAAAAGTTCATTTTCAAACAAGAAAGTTTATTTTCAACCAAGAAAGACGAATTTTTTACAAATAATCAGCAATTTTCAAACCAAAAATGGAAAAGTAACATTTTCAGTTAAAAAATTATTTTAAACAAAAAAAAAGCGACTTTTCAACAAGATAGTTTAACTTTCAACCAAAGAAATGAATTTTCAACTAAAATTATGAATCTTTAACTGAAATAGTTACATTTTCAGATAAAGAAATAATGCTCTACTAAAGAAAAGACGAATTTTTAACCAGAGATTAATTTTCAACTAAATGATGATTTCTGATTAATCTTAAAAAAAAAAAATGATTTTTTAACAAAGTGGTTCATCTTTCAAACCAGTTGTTCAATTTTCCAACAAAGAAGATTAATGTTCAATAAATACTATCATATTAGATATTACAACCAAAAAAGATTATAATTTTAAATAAAAAACAGTTGAATTCAACCAAAAAGACGAATTTAAAAAAAAATAGTTGAATTTTCAACCAAGAAATATTTCAATTGAATTTCTATAACCAAAACATATATTGTTAACTATATACAGTTAACAATTTATGTTTTTGTAATAGGAATTGGTATTATGTAATATAAAATGGTAATTTATGTTTTGGTAATAGAATATGGAATTTTCGATAAAAAAAGATGAAATTTTAACAAAATACTTGCATTTTTGACCAAATAATTTAAGTTTCAATAAAAATGTTGCATTTTTAGCTAAGTACGAATTTGTTAAAAGACAGTGGAATTTAGAAAAAAAATGAATCCTCAACGAAAAATGTAATAGTTGATATTTCAACTATAAAATATATTTTTTATATACATTACTATGCAATACATGAATTTTCAAACAAATACATAGTTGAATTTTCAACTAAAAAAGATGAATTTTCAACCAAAAATGGAAAAGTTAAATTTTTAGTACTCTTTCTAGCCAAAAGATGATTTTTTAATAACAAAGTTCATTTTCAACCAAAAAAAAAGAATTTTTATACGAAAAATCGGCAATTTTTCACCGTAAATGGAAAAATTACATACTCTTTCTAACGAAAAGATGAATTTTTCAGAAAAAAGTTCATTTTCAAACAAAAAAGCGACTTTTCAACAAAATAGTTTAACTTTCAACCAAAGAAATGCATTTTCAACTAAAATTATGAATCTTTAACTGAAATAGTTACATTTATATATTACATTATATATTACATTTTTATTTTCTAAAAAAAGACGGATTTTTAACCAGAGTTTAATTTTCAAGTAAATGATGATGTCTGATCAATCTTCAACAAAAAAATGTTTTTTCAACAAAGTGGTGCATCTTTCAACCCAGTTGTTCAATTTTCCAACAAAGGATGATTGTTCAATAAATAGTATCATATTAGATATTTCAACCAAAAAAGATTATAATTTTAAATAAAAAACAGTTTCATTCAACCAAAAAGACGAATTTAAAAAAAAAATAGTTGAATTTTCAACCAAGAAATATTTCAATTAAATTTCTATAACCAAAACATATATTGTTAACTATATACAGTTAACAATTTATGTTTTGGTAAAAGAATGACTTTTCAACAAAATAGTTGGATTTTCGATAAAAAAAGATGAATTTTTAACAAAATACTTGCATTTTTGACAAAATAATTTAAGTTTCAATAAAAACGTTGCATTTTTAGCCCAGTAGACGAATTTTTGAAAAGACAGTGGAATTTTGAACAAAAAAAGTGAATTCTCAACGAAAAATGTAATAGTTGATATTTCAACTATCAAATATATTTTTTATATACATTACTATTCATCACATGAATTTTCAAAGAAATAGTTGAATTTTCAACTAAAAACGATCAATTTTGAATCCAAAATGGAAAAGTTACATTTTCAGTTAAAAAATTAATTTTCAACAAAAAAAAAAAAAAAGAATTTTCAACCAGAGATTCTTTTTTAACTAAACTGATCAATCTTCAATAAAAGAATGATTTTTTACGAAAGTATGTAGTTCAACCTTGAACCCAGCATTTTAATTTTTTAACAAAATAGATGCATTTTTAACGAATAACATAATATTAGATATTGCGACCAAAACAGAATATAATTTTAAATAAAAAATCGTTGAATTCAACCAAAAAGGCGAATTAAAAAAAAATAGTTGAATTTTCAACCATGAAAGATTTCAATTGAACTTCCAACATCAAAATATAAATTTTTCACGAAAAGTTAATTTTCGACCAAAAAGTAATTCAATTTTCAAAAGAAAAAGACGAATTTTCATCCAAATAATAAAATTTTTAACTAAAAATAAAGCCGTCAGGAGAAAGCATTTCAAACTAATAATTCAAATTTTCAACTTTATTATCCTTGACAGTTATTTAAAGTGCCTCTTACAGAAATGTCCTGACTTTTGCAATTTTTTTTTTTTCTTTTAATTCCTGACTATTCCCTGTCTGTAAAAAGCTTTAATCTAAAATATAATATTAAAATATAATATAAAATAAAATATACAATATTTAAAATATAATAAATAAAAATATAAAATATAATAAATAAAATATAATATTTTGTTATGCTATTGAATCATTTTGATAATCGAAAATGAGAAATAGCTCTCTGTTTCATACTGTTTAGTGTTTCCTTCCATGAGTCACACATTTTTTTCGGAAATTTCTGCATTTTAATTAAATGCAGGATCGTATATATTGGGTTGTATATAAAACACGCATAAATTATCTCTAAATGATTGAAAATATACAAACAAAATGTGTTAAATATTGTTTTGGCTAATTAGTCAGAGAATGAAAATAAGTGACTAGTCCTATAATACTGAAATATCAAATAACAATAACTACATAAATATTCCCGGGCTCATTTTAGTTTCGACCACCCCTGGTTATTCGAGAACCAACAACATCATGATCCGCAACAACATGTAACTCATCTACATAACCTAAAACTGTGGCGAAAACCGTATACAAAAATACAAGTTTTCTTTAATCATCGATAGTTTGAAGAAATAGTAATTTAATATCAATTTTAGATGAAAGATTAGTTTGTGTAATGTCTGCAGAAATTTTCGGATAACGATATTCTACGACATTTCGTAATTGTCAAAAAAAATTCCAGAGAAATTCAACAATGTGCGGTGAAAAAATCATCGGTTACTGGATCTCTGAAAGAAAGCGCCAAAAGTTTAATTGGTCAGATTTTCATAATGTTTGTAAGAAAGAAGGTTTTACATTAAAAATGGTAAGTCTTTTTTTTTATGTTCATAATATATATTTCAATCATAAAAATATTTAGGTTAGAAGCTCTCAAAATCTATCTCATGCAATTTATCAAAGTCTGTACTATATTTAGAATTTTTATTCATAAAAAGCTATTATTTATACTTCTATTGACTTAATTTAATTTATTTAAATTAAATATTGTAACAATCGATCCTATAAAAATTGGAATGACACGCTGTCAAACTAATTAATAATCAAATTGCATCAAAACATTTTTTCAGTCAAATTATTATTCATATGGAAAATTTTTAAAGTGATATTACAAAGTTCAGGACTCGGACTTATCCCGCTATTGACACTTTCTTTGAGCGATGCCACTATTTTGCTATTATTTTGAGAAAAATAACACTAATGCTACTATTTTCTCAAATTACTCGCTAATGCAACTATTTTTTCACTTTACCTTTAAATATCGAAATTTTAAAACATTTTAACGAATGTATAAAAATTATACGAGATTTCAAAGATTTCAACTAGATTCCAAGGGCAATGTGTCCAGCGGAGACCTATATACGATCAAATTTCCATAAATATTTAATTTTAAAATCGTTTTCTCATACAAATAAAAGTTGTGATAATTTATTGGGTTTTTAAAAAATATATAATAAAGTTCAACTCTTATTTATCGTCTTTTTATCATTATTATTATTAGATATTACACATATTATTACATATTACTTATATTTATGATTTTCATACTTAATGATATAATAATAATAATAATATAATACTGCTCCCCGAAAGATAATTTCTGTTTTCAGGTTAACTGACCACTGTTTTTAACAACATTTTTGTAAAAAACACTTTGAAAAATAACCCGAGATTTTGTTTCTGATACACTTGAGGACATTCTGCTAATAAAAATTCTCTAAAAATATGATATCTTTAGAAAATAAAGAATATAAATGGAAGCTTTAAAAATTATTTCAAACGCCAAGAAGATTTAAAAAATTGAAACTACAAGATTGAAAATTAGATAATAAGATAAACAACAGAATTGAAAAATGTGCATTTTTTACTTTTAAAAAATGTATATTCATCAGTAGTTAGAAACTTCACTCTCTGGTTAAAAAGTCTACTATTATATTTTTGGTTATGAATTCATCTGTTTTGTTAACAATTATTATATTATTTGGTTGAGAGCTTAATTATTTTGTAGAAAATTCGTTTTTTTTTTGCTTGAAAATTCAACAATTTGGTTGATTATTTTTTCTTTCTTGTTTGAAAAATCTTTTTTGGTTGAAAAATCAACTATCTTGTTGAAAATTCGCCTTATTTGGATGAATTGAACTAAGTTTGATTTAAAATTAAAATCTTTTTTGGTTGAATTTCAATACTTTCTTGTAGAAAATTCGTCTTTTTGTCCTGAAAATTCATTTTTGTGGTTTATGATTCATCATTGTAGTTGAAAATTCATCTCTTTGGTTGAAAATGTAACTTTTGTTAAAAATTCGTCTTTTCGGTTTGGAAATTTAACTATTTTGGAAGAAAGTTCAACTATTTATTTGAAAATTAACTATTTTGTTGATAATCATATCTCAGGGTTGAAAATTCAACTATTTTTGAAGAAAATTCATATTTATGGCTTGAAAATTCAACAATTTAGTGGAAAAATCATTTTTTTGTGTGGAAAAGTCGTATATTTTTGGATGAATTGAACTGTTTTTTATTTCAAATAAAAATATTTTTTCGTTAAAATATCAAGTATTACATTTTCGTTGAGAATTCAACTTTTTTGGTTAAAAATTCAACTGGTTTCTTGTAAATTTGTCTTTTTGGCTTGAAAATTCAACATTTTGATTTGAATTTTTGTTTTTTCTTGATTAAATTTTTTTAAAAATTTAACTATTTTGTTGGACACCTCTAAACTTATGAATGACAAAAGAAAAACACCAGAAAAAATTTAAGGAGTTGAAAAAACAGAAAACAGTTAAACTCAAAATTTAGCATTTTTAAATTCTGCTATTTGTATATATTTCACTCCTTCAATTTCATACCTTTTTGCTAGTTTTTTATCAGTTGAGGTTCCAAAATATTCAATGATTTTATAAAACTAACCAGAAAAAAATTCCAAACTGTAAATGAAGAAGAACACTAGCTTTTTTCCGCTTTTCATACCAATTCATACCAATCATCAATTGTGTTTATAGTGATTTCTTATGAGTAAAGGCCCTAAGTTGTTTAAAATATTTTTCCAATAGATCTAGAAAAAATAATTAAATGCATCCATATATATGCATCCATACATATATATGGATGTTTAAAATATTGTTTAAGGTTAGCTACATTTGAGGACTCTCTGCTGATAAAAATCCACTACAAACAAATTTTATACTTGTAGAAAATAAAAAAATGTAAATTCAGCAAATCTTTTTAATCTAACTGATTCTAAAAATGATTCAAATGCCTGGGAACTCCTTAATGAGCATTTTTAAATTCTATTTAACTACTTTTTAATCCGAGTATTTTATCAGTTGAAGCTCTGAGGTATTCAAAACTCGTTATGAAACTAGCTAGAAAAAAATGGAAAATAACTGTAATACGGAACACTGGCTTCTTTTGCGTTTCTCATGACTTGTGTTTGTCAATTTCTTTTATAGTTTTTTTCTTGCCAGTAAAAATACTTGAGCTGTTGAAAATATTTTTCCAAGCTATCTACAAAAAAAAAAAAAAAAAAATGGATGTTCAAAATATATTTTCAAGTTCAGGTACATAAGTATAATGTTTTCAAAACATTTCTGATGTATTTTAAAAATTGGCTGCATTTACAGTTTTTTTATTCTTGATCAGAAACCCCTTACAAAATAATAAATGGATGTTCCAAATATTGTTTAAGGTTGCCTAAAAAATATAATTTAAATACAAAATACAAAACTCAGTGTTTTTTTTTGTGCATTTTTTCAACATCTTATTTTTTTCTAGTGTTTTTTTATCAGTAAGAGGTTCCGCGGTATTTAAGATAATCATTTTGAAAGCTATAGCTATACAATAAAATATTTAAAAGCCCATAAAAATGACTGCGAGCAAAACATGTTTCTTTCCGAAAATATTTTTTTAAGCTTACCTACATAAATATAATTTTTTTAATCATACAAATCTCTGAAAAACCTCTTGTAATTTCTAAAATGAGGTGAAACGTCTTATTCTTTGGCGTAGGGTATAAAAAGAAATCTTGAAGATTTTTCTAGACTCCCGAAGCAAAAAAAAATTAGTATGTAACTGTAAAAAGGAGGAAAACAATCATTATCTCATACACATTTCGATTACGTTCAAAACATTATATTTAGTTAGTTGCCAGTTGGTAATTAACTTTTATTTTCGAAACGAAACAACTGAATAAACTTCGTAGGTTTTCAATACGTTGTTTTCTATCTGGTTTCAATTTCTGTTACTAAAACATCCCTTCTAATTATCAAGCTTTTTTTTGTCTCGTTTTTGAATCGTTTGAACATTCCCAAACCACTATGTACTTTTTGGTAGAAAATTCAGTAAAATGTGGCCATCTAATAAAACAAAAAAAGTTTCCATGCTTCTCCGTATGGAACATACGTATGGATATGTATGGAACATAAAAAATTCCTGCTTCAAAAATAAAATCCCGTAAATTTCCTACACCAATAACATTCCCGCTTTTTTTCACCCTCTGGACACCTTGTTATAGAAAATTTTTGAGATATTAAAATATTTCTAAGAAATTTCAACTTATTTCATAAAATTTCAGAAGATTTCAAGAATTTTTTACGTATGCATAAAAGTGTAAGGGATTTTCAAGAATTTTACTATAGATTTCATGGAATCAAAAAAATTAGAGAGTTATTGAGAAATTTTATAAGATTTTAACAGAATTCGAAGGTTTTTAATAGATTTTAGTGGATTTTACAATATTTGAGGGACTCATAAGGTTTCAAAAGAAATTCAAAGATTCCATAAGATTATAAGGAATTTCTATGGATTTCGAGCGATTAAAAAAATGGAAATTTGTTGAGAGATTTTAGAATATTTTAACAGGATTCAAAGGTTTTTAATAGATTTCAAGGGATTTCATGGAGCTTTTTCAAAATTATAAAATTTTACGGGAGTTCAGAGGTTTTCAAAGATTTCATCATTTTTAAAGGAATTTTTAAAGATATTATAGATTTCAAAGAATTTTGTACGATTTCAGAAAATTTCAAAGGATTTTAAAAATATATCCAAGATATCAATTAAATTAAACATATTTCAAGCGATTTCGACGGATTTCTAGAGAACTTTAGGGAATAAATGAAATTAAATGAAATGTTGAGGAACGATTAGGGATTTATATGGATTTCAGGAATTTCAGAGATTTCTACGGATTTTAAAGAGTTCAAGGGATTTTAAAATATTTAAGATTTTATCAGGAATTTTTAGAGGATCTCAGCGGATTCTGAAGGATTTCAACGGATTTTAATGCTTTTAGAGTATTTTAAATGATTCGAAAGAATTTCACGCGATTTAATGGGAGATGTATATTTTATACCAGATTCCAAATGTAGTTAATCCTTCGATTTAATATTTTTAAAATTTCATGACGCTACTTTGCATTTTTTTGTAATTTATGCTACTACTGGCACTATTTTTAATTTGTCAAATGAGTCCGAGGCCTGAAAGTTTTATCGTATTTTTTCAGCATAAAGGTTATTGAGGTGGAACTTATTAATTTATGTTGGTTTACAGATTGATGTCAAGTCAAACCTTGAATCTCAGGGTCCAATTCATGTTTTTCTACATAAACTCACAGATGTTCTTGCACATGCAGAAACTGGTGATAAAAATGTGGGCATAATTTAATTGAAATATTTTATAGCTTCTTTTTGTATTAACAACTAACGTATGATTTTTTTATCAAGGCCAAAGAAATTGTAACACGAGTGCAAGGATATATTCGCAAACATCCAGAACTAATAGTTATAGACCCTTTGGAGAATATTAGGAATTTATGCAACCGACACTTATCGTATGAAATTATACGAGACGGAATGCAATTTGATGGTTAACACGAAATTTAATCTCGCCTTATAGTGTTTTCCACGAATTTGTATGTAACTATTATTAATTTAGGCAATGTTGATATGTATGTTATTTGATGGTAAGAAAATTTTTTATTATTCAGGGTGGCACTCAAATCTCAGAAAGAATGGAAAAAAGTGCCTTGTCATACAAATGTTAAAATTCAAGTCTTCAAAATTAAACCATTTTAAATTCGCAGCATTCAAAACTAAAGAAATCTTTTCAATGAATAATATTATCTGATCAAAAATGTAAATTTTGAATCTCAAATTTTCTCTTTGCTCTAAGTTTAAGATGAAAGAAAATTTTAAACGTGATTAAGTGTTTTAAACTTAAATCCTTTCTTGATTTCTCAGTGGAGAGGCCACCCAGATTTTAAGGTATTTTATATGTGGTTAAATAAAATTATTCTATTATTCCTTTCTTATGTTTTAAGCTGTTAACTCAGAAAAATTCAAACAATGTTCAAGTCCGAAAAAATAATATAGATTGAAAATTATAGAGATAGAAAACATTTTTTTCTATGGCAAGTGGAAAACGCTATTTATATTGTTTCAATGTCCATTTAATTAACAATTTATGATACATTTTTCAGACGTATTCGTTCCAAATTCTGTGGAAATCAGAACTAACAATAGAGAGGAAATACTATCTTTGCTGAAAACGAATGGAATAAAGTTTCCCTGTGTTTGTAAACCTCTTCTCGCGCATGGATCGAGCGATGCTCATAAGGTAAATAGTTATATGTAAGATAGTGAAATATAAAAATTAAAATCATGTGGATCATAACTAGAGGTGTGCAGACGTTTGTTCGAATTTTCGATACAAATTTGACCATGCTTTGAACATTGGTTTTTTCGAAATAGAAAGAAATCTAGCTGTACATCATACCGGCATGATTTCCTTAGATTATAATTTTTTTAAATTAAAATTACTTCTTTCTTTGGGAAGAAAAATATTGCCAAAATTTTATTGGCATCTTCGAAATTCAACTCATTCGAATATCCGAAAAATCGAATTTCGAAGATTCGATTGGACTTTTGGCTTAATTTTTCTCTCTCAAAAAAGGAGTAATTTTGAGTTTAAAAAATATAATCTAAGAAAATCAAGCCGAAAAATGCAATGTTCTTTCTTAACACAAAATAAAACATATCCTTTATAGAAATTTCAAATTAAAACTTAAATTTATTTGCCATTGAAAAGAATATAGAATTATGAACAAATAATATTTACACCTTTATTTTACTATAAAGAGTACTATTTCAGTTGAATAGGGCTTTCAAAAATGTTTTTTGTTCTGAAAGTCCAAACAACAATTTAGAGTAAAAATACAGAATACGGGGATCACAGTAGTTCAATTTTAGGTAAAAAAGAGGATTAAAAAGGGATTTCCTTTATTATTAAAAACTTTTTATATCATATGGGTATCTCGTGAATATTGAGCTAAAGTGCCCTCTAAGAGTAGCGCCTTTTCTTTAGAAAGTTTGCTAGTAATTTTTTGTGTTTAAAAAACTTTTTTTAGCTATCTTTGAAAAATCGATTGGACACTTCATCTGCACTTTCTGCTAATAAAAATACATAAGAAAATGTTTCAAGAAGATCGAAGATTGAAAATGAGATAATAAGATAAACAGAATTGAAAAACGTTTATGTTTGACTTTTAAAATATGTGTATCAGTAGATAAATTTTGATTCCTTATTCTCAACAATTTTTTCACGTTAATTCGAACTGAATTAATATAACCAAATAAGAAAATCCAACTATTTTTGCTTCAAAGTTCTTTTTCTTTTTGTTGAAAAGCCTACTATCATATTTTTGTTCGACAATTGATTTTTTTTTAAATTATTATATTATTCGGTTGCAAATTTTGTCCTCTCTTGATTGAAAAATCTTTTTTAATTAAAAAATAAACAATTCTGTTTAATATTCGTCTTATTGGATTGAAAATTAAATAATTTGGTCGATATTTTTTTTCTTGTCTAAAAATCTTTTTTAGTTGAAAAATCAACTATTGGCTTGAAAATTCGTCTTTTTGGAAGAATTAAACTGTTTTTGATTTAAAATAAAAATATTTTTCTATTGAAATATCAACTATTACATTTTTGCTCGAGAATTACCTTTTCATGGTTGAAACTGGTACCAATTGGTTAAAAATTTAATTATTTTATTGTAGAATCATCATTTTAATTAAAAATTCATCTCTTTGGTCGAAGTTTAATTATTTGTTTGAAAATTTGTTTTTCTTTTTGGTTGGAAATGAATATTTAAAACTGCAACTTGAACTACTCCAGTTGGAAATTAAACTATTTTGTTGAAAGTTTTTTTTTGTTGTCCATAATTAATTTTTTTCACTGAAAATTTTACTAATACAGTTGAATATTTCACCATTTTAGTTCAAAATGTAACTAATTAACTTTTTGGTGGAAAATTGATCTTTTTTATTTGAAAATTCGTGTATTTTGTAGAAAATTCGTCTTTTTGGAAGAAAATTAATCTTAGTAAAAAAATTCAACTATTCCAGTTGAAGATCCATAATTTTAGTTGAAAATTCATCACTTTGTTTGAAAATTTAACTCATTTATTGAAAATTCATTGTTTGAATTAACTTTTTTAACTGAAAATGTTACTGTTATATTTTTTGTGGAAAATTTAACTTCTTCAGTTGAACATTTATGTATTTTGTTGAAAATTTGTCTTTTTGGTAGAAAATTAATCTTCTCGGTTGAAAATTCATCTTTTTGGTTAAAAATTACAATTTTTTTTGTTTAAAAATAATTTTTTTTAATCTGTGAATTTTATTTCATTTTTAGTTGAAAATTGAACTAATTACTTGAACATTCATGAATTTGGTTGAAAAGTCGTCTTTTTTGGTATAAAATTAATCTACTTGGTTGAAAATTCATCACTTTGGTTGAAAACTCGTTTTTTTCGTTGTTGAAGAATTAAAGTACTTGGCTGAATTTTTTTCTCTCTTCGTTGATCTCTTTTATCTTTCTTAGTTGACAATTCAACTCCTATTGAAAATACGTATTTTTAATTGAATTGAACTGCGTTTGGTTTCAAATTAAAATCTTTTTTGTTTGAAATATCAACTATTACATTTTTCCTTGAGAATGCATGTTCTTCGATTGAAAATTCAACAACTTTGTTAAAAGTTAAACTCTTTTGTTAAATTTATATTTTTGGTTAAAGATTAATCATTAAATTAAAAAGTCATATCTTTGGTTGAAAATTTCACTATTTTGTTGAAAATTGTTTTTTTGTTGTTATTGAAAATTAATTCTTTTAATTGAAAATTTAACTATTTTGTTGAAAATTCGTTTTTTTTTTGTTTTTTTTTTTGTTGAAAATGAATTTTTGTAACTGAAAATTGAACTAATCCAGTTGAATATTTCATCATTTTAGTTAAAAATGCATCTTTTTGGTTTATAATTTAACTATTCCAGTTTAAGAGTCATTATTTTAGTTGAAAATTCAAATATTTTGTTGAAAATTCATGTTTTTTGTTGAAAATAAAAATATTTTTTTTATTGAAATATCAACTATTACATTTTTTTCTTGAGAATTGAGAAAAAACCTTTTCATGGTTGAAAATTTAATTATTTTATTGTAAAATCATCATTTTAATTAAAAATTCATCTCTTTGGTCGAAGTTTAATTATTTGTTTGAAAATTTGTTTTGAGTTGGAAATGAATATTTGAAACTGAAAATTGAACTACTCCAGTTGAAAATTAAACTATTTTGTTGAAAGTTTTTTTTTTGTCCACAATTAATTTTTTTAACTGAAATTTTTACTAATACAGTTGAATATTTCACCATTTTAGTTGAAAATGTAACTAATTAACTTTTTGGCGGAAAATTGATCTTTTTTAGTTGAAAATTTGTTTTTTTGGAGGAAAATTAATTCTCTTATTAAAGAAATTATACTATTCCAGTTGAAGATCCATAATTTTAGTTGAAAATTCATTTATTTAATTAACTTTTTAAACTGAAAATGTTACTGTTCTATTTTTTGTGGAAAATTTATCTTTTTCAGTTGAAAATTTATGTATTTTGTTGAAAATTTGTCTTTTTGGTTGAAAATTAATCTTCTCGGTTGAAAATTCATCTTTTTGGTTGAAAATTTAACTGTTCCAATTTAAGATTAATTATTCCAGTTGAAAAATCGTATTTTAGGTTTTAATTTCAACTATTCCAGTTGAAGATTCATTGATTCAGTTAAAAATCCATCACTTTGGTTCAAATTTCGTGTTTTTTTTTGGTTCAAAATTAATTCTTTTTATCTGATTTTTATTTCATTTTTAGTTGAAAATTGAACTAATTACTTGAACATTCATGAATTTGGTTGAAAATTCGTCTTTTTTGGTATAAAATTAATCTTCTGGATTGAAAATTCATCACTTTGGTTGAAAATTCGTTTTTTTGTTGTTGAAGAATTAAAATACTTGGCTGAATTTTTTTCTCTCTTCGTTGATCTCTTTTATCTTTCTTAGTTGACAATTCAACCCCTATTGAAAATACGTATTTTTAATTGAATTGAACTGCGTTTGGTTTAAAATTAAAATCTTTTTTGTTTGAAGTATCAACTATTACATTTTTCTTTGAGAATTCAACAACTTTGTTGAAAGTTAAACTCTTTTGTTAAGAATTCATATTTTTGGTTAAAGATTCATCATTAAATTAAAAAGTAATATCTTTGGTTGAAAATTTAACTATTTTGTTGAAAATTGTTTTTTTGTTGTTGTTGATAATTAAATTTTTTAACTAAAAATGTAACTATTTTGTTGAAAATTCGTTTTTTTTTTGGTTAAAAATGAAATTTTTTAAATGAAAATTTAACTAATCCAGTTGAATATTCCATAATTTTAGTTGAAAATTCATCTCTTTGGTTGGAAATTCATCTTTCTGGTTGAAAATTCAACTACTTGTTTGAAATTTAAACTCTTGTTAAAATTCACGTTTTTTGTTGAAGATTCATTATTTTAATTGAAAATTCAATTCGTTGGTTAAAACTTTAACTATTTTGATGGAAATTCTTTTTTTTTTTGTTGAAAATTAATTTTTTATTGTGAAAATTAACCTATTCTAGTTGAAAATTCCTTGAAAATTCGTTGTTTTTTTTTTGTTTGAAAAGGATTTTTTTTAACTGAACATTGAACTAATCCAGTGGAATATTCCTTCATTTTAGTTGCAAATTTATCTCTTTGTTGAAAATTAATTTTTTAAACTGAAAATTTATGTATTTAATTTGTTTGAAAATTTAGCATCTTTAGCTGAAATATCATGTTTTCTGTCGGGAATTCTTCTTTTTTGACAGAAAATTAATCTTGTTTGAAAATTCAAGTATTACAATTAAGTATTCATCATTTTAGTTAAAAATTCATTATTTTGGTTTATAATTTAACTATTCCAGTTTAAGAGTCATCATTTTAGTTGAAAATTCAAATATTTGGTGAAATATTCATGTTTTTTATTGAAAATTCATTTTTTTTTATAGTAACTTCATATTTTAGGTTGAAAATTCAACTATTTGGTTAAAAATTTATTTATGTAGTTAAAAATTCAATATTTTTACTTTAAAAGTTAGAAATTTGAAGCGTTTAAATTAAATTTAATATATTACCCACATTCACCCCACATTATATTATATATATATATATATACACATATATACATTATATAATATAATTTGTCAAGGTTTTCTAAATTAAACGTATTAATTAAATCTCTTGAAACCTGTACCATTAGGAAATTACTTAGCCTTTAATAAAATAACTTTTCACAAATTAAAAAACAGTTATTGTATTTTACGTGTGAATAGTACTATTTTTACACATTTAGGTATTTACAAGGACTGAAAAAACAACATTTTTCACAACAAATTCGCGAAATTGTATACGTATTACGAGTCGATTGTTAAAAAAAATGTGAAGCACTAATTATATATTTTTTTCCAGATGATGATCATTTTCAACGAGAATGGTTTGAAAGATTGTCAACTACCTTGCGTTACACAAGACTTCATTAATCATAATGCTATTTTATACAAAGTATTCATAGTCGATGATAATTTTTATGTTGTGGAGCGACCTAGTTTAAAAAACTTTTATCAAAGGGATTGTGATTTCGACACAATTTTCTTCAGCTCGCATGATATTTCAAAAAGTGGTTCGAATTCCAAGTGGTCCATTATATCTGAGGAAGATGCACATCTTGGTGCAAAACCAAAATACGAAATCCTCGAAAAAATCGTCAAACAGATTGTAACCATTTTCGGCCTCATTTTAGTCGGTGTAGATGTCGTTATTGAAAATCACACCGAAAAATATGCAATAATTGACGTCAATGTTTTTCCTGGATACGACGGATATCCACATTTTTTCGAACATCTAGTCGACAGTATTAAAAAGCGTATCAAGACGAAGAAATGTTACAAACAGAATTTTAAAGAACCAAGCTTAAAAAAATGTCTCAGCGACGATCTCGATTCTGGATTCGAAAGCGACGAGAAAAAGAAATTGTCAATGACATGGAATTAGATATTGAAATTTTATTGTAAAAATGTTTAGGGACTGATTGTGAGTTTATGGCCATTCGTTTGCAAAATTTCACTTTTTTGCATTTATTTAAATTATTTGAAAATACAATCCAGCATTTTTAATCACATTTTTGTTTGTGAATTTTCATTATGGATTTTTATCATGATTAAATGCAGAAGAGTGAAATATTGGATCAAGAGATAATCTCATTTGCAATTTTTGTCAGAAATATTGAGCCTTGAGTCGCAATTCTTTAGAAACGAACTGAAAAAATGTCAATTTGCAACTCTAAGATGAAGTGTGTCGATTTTTTTTCTTCCGATTTTTGGAATTTAGGCTGTTTTACGAAGAAATGCGTGAAAATTTATTCTGCGTTTAAATCCATTTTTGTATTTGAAAAAAATCTTGCTGCCAAAATATTTATAAGAAAACCTCCAAAGAAAGGAAATTCAATTAATATTTCGAACATATATATATAATCATGGTTAAAGTAATTTTGGTGTACATAATTTTTCCCAACCAGTCTTGAAAACTTAAATTCTAAATTAAATTCTAAATTCAATTTGGTATCTAAAAAAAGGTCTTCTGAACAAATAGATTTAATGTGATAAATTCACGAGAATTATCTTCCTTTAGATACTTTCTTTAAAGGAAAAAGTCATACTAGATTTTAAAAGAACTTCGTTTTTGTAGCCAATTTTAAAGCAATATTTATTTATAATTCGTTAATTAGATAATAAAATAATATTTATACTTCTGTTCGCTCATCTGCAAAACTAAAACAGTATTAATCTCTAAAATCCTTTAAACTCTTTAAAGAATCGTCAAGTGATATTTTGCAGCTTTTTCGCCTCAGAGAATCTCCTGCGAATGAGCTCGTTAATTACGTGCCAGTAGTGCGTATATTCTGTATATAAAAAATTTATCTGTAAATAATGCTGGAGAATGTTTTAAGTCTGTATTATAAACTGTTCGAGATTTATTTTTGTACCAAGCATTCTTCAGTCTGTAAAGTTCGATTCATTCCTAATTTAGCTTGCGAATTTCCATACATGTGTAAAAAGTACGGTTTAAGTTTTTTATTTATTAAAAAACGTAGCTTTACTTGCGAGGATTTATAGTTTTGTATATTATAAGCTGTAACGAAATGAAAAATTTCCTATGAATAAATTTCACAAAATGAAAGGTAAATAAAAACTTGATTTATTCATACGCCCTCCTTTTATACAATGTAGTAGTGAAAGTATTTCCACTGAGTCTAAAAACTTATTCATATGCATTCTGTTTTTTTTTGTTTTTCAATAAAAATATACCTTATAAAAATCAACTTTCCGAATCTAATTTCTGGTCAGAGGCGCATTCTGTGTTTTGATCATCTGTTGATTTTGAATTCTTATTTTCGGATTCAGAATTCTGATTTGTTACGGATTCCGCATTCTGACATTTTTCGGATTCAGCATTCTGACTTGTTTCAGATTGTCCATTCTGATTTGTTTCGGACGCTGAAGTTTGTTCCGGCATGAGCGCTGCTTTTTGTCTCCAAGCTTTCGCCGATGCTAACACTTTCAAATGTGGCCTCTGAGATTCATCTTCTGGGAAAATGAAGTCGAAAACTTCCTCCCAACCTTCGTCGGTCTGAAAAAGAGTTAGAAATATTTACGTAAGGTCAAATAAAGGGCCATCCGTAAATTACGTAAAGGGTTTTGGGGGTGGGGACGGGTCTAGAAAATGTTACGATCTATTAGATGGGTGAGGGATCGATACTGTTACGTAATATTAAAAAACAACGATATAAAATAAATGTATACAAAATTATAATACAACGCAAATCTCACACTCTTACCCCTCTTTACCACCTTTTTTTTAAAGAATTCATATTTTTTCCTCTGTATTCAAGAAACTTCCTCTTTCCCTCATTTTTTCGCTTAAATGCGAACTGAATTAATAGAAACCAATCAGAAAATTCAACTATTTTTGATTGAAGAGTATTCTATCATTTTTTGGTTGAAAATTCTACTATTTGGTTGAGAATTTAAATATTTTGTTGAAAATTCAACTATTTAGTTAAGAAGTCATCGCTTTTAGTCGAACATTCGACTGTTCTGTTGAAAACTCGTTCTTTTCGATTAAAAATTCATCTTTTTTGGTTAAAAATGCAACTGTTTGTTTGACAATTAATCTTTTTTTGTTTGAAAATTCATCACTTTCGTTGAAAATTTAACTATCTGGTTTAAAATTTTATTATTTTGTTAAAAATGCATATATTTTATTAAAAGGTCATTTATTATGGTCGAAAAGTCAACTGTTTCGTTACATATTCACCTTTTTTTATAGAAAATTTGCACATCTGAATTGAAAATTCATTTTTTAAATAGAAAATTAATCTTTTTTTGGTTGAAAATTCATCTTTCTTGTTTAAAGATGAACTTTTTTGTTGAAAAATGAGAGCTTCTCGGGTTGAAAATTTAACTGTCTTTTCAAGAATTCTTCTTTTTTGTTTCAAAACTCCAGTATTTGGTTGAAGATTCAACTATTTAGTTAAAAATTGAACTATTTAGTTGAAAATTGAACTATTTAGTTGAAAATTAAACAATTTGGTTGCATTTTTTTCTGCCTTGACTGAAAAATTTTTCCTAGTAGACAGTTCTAACATTTCTGTTGAAAATTTATCTCTTTGGTTTGAAAATTCATCACTTTTAGTAGAAATTTAATCTTTTTGGTTAAAAATGCAACTGGTTGGTTGAAAATTAATCTTTTTTGGTTGAAAATCAAACTATTTTGTTGAAAATGCAATATATTTCGACTTGAAATCTGAGAAATTTTAAGCGTTTCATATTGAATTAATCAATATGGTAATTAAATTAGGTTCATTAAAAAAAATGTATTCCCCTATTTTTGTGAAAAATCACCTTATTTCCTCTGTTTTGAGATCATTTTGGGCTGTGGTCTCTATGTAACGTTAAAGTTTGGTAGTACTCATAGATTGCAATAACGTTAAAGAGGCTTCAACGTCGGTATAATTAGATTAGAATTTTTATTTTATTTTCATTCAGATTTGCGACAGCTTAAACAGGAAGTAGAAATATCTAAATCCTTTAGTAAGAAGTTTCAATCTTCCAAATTGTTCTTAAAAATATAAAGTTAAGTGATTTATTAAAAGATCTGAGAAAATTGTGTAACCTCGTTTTATTACATCTTATTAGCGCATATTATGATCGCAATCGTTACTCAAAATATTGGGTCTGTTTTAGTTCACATTATCTATTACTCGAAAAATCTAAAAAAATGTATAACCAAATCTACGGGATATTACATATAGTAAATAGCACTATTGACTGAAGTAACCTGTAGAGAAAATTCTGCACGCAAGTGTAAAATTTTCGTTCTAAAATGAACTTCAGTAAGATAAAAAAAATCAAGAATTGAAGATATATGCTAGTAATTTAAAAAAATAGTACAAAAAAAAGATTTGTAGGATATATCTATTCTAAATGACACCGTTTTTTTATACGTTTTAATTATCGAGAAGAGTATACTTTCTCTGTTATATGCTACATATTATTTTAGTTTTCTTTCTTTTCGTGTTAATAACTTCTACTTATTTTTGATAATTCAGGTGTCTCAGGTAGTAAGTAACTAAATGTCTTTCATAAGACATGGCTGAAAATATTTGGAAATATTACCAGGGTGGCCACTATTTTTAAAATTTTTGTCTCCCGGTTTTCTCCCGGTTCTCCAGGGAAATATTCGTGATTTCTCCCGGTTTAGAAAAAATATATACTCGATAAGCATCAGCAAACTTTTTTGCAAGAAATCTCTTGACTTTGAATCATATAAACAATTTAAATATCTTTATTAAACCAATTTTTCTATATTATGTTTTATACATTTTTTAAAGAATAATTAATTATTAGGGTGGGTCAAATATAAATTCTTTTGGAATTCGAAATCGCTACCGTGCGGAAAAGTAGCGTATTGGGTTCCTAAAAAAGTATAATTAATTTGGAATCAATCGTCATGCAGCTTGGTTGCCCGCGCTCAAAAAAAAGGTTTCAAAAATTTATCGTTCGCAGAGTTTTTCAATTTTATTGAGTTTCAATTTTTTTTACATCCCTGGAGGTAAGAAAAGTCTTTTCCATTTTTTTTCGGATTTTAATCTATAATTTTCTGGAAGATAATTCCTATTTAAATTACCATTGTGCATGCACTTTTTTTAACGCATTTGCACATAGGAGAATTATTTGAGGTTCATGAAAACTTTTTAGTGACAAAAATGCATTAGAAAAAAATCACCAAGACCCAGGAATTGAAATTGGCAATACAGAGCATTTTTAAATTTTTGATTTCGGTAGTTTATGAATTTCGATTCCTGGGGCTTGATGATTTTTTTTTCTAATGCATTTTTGTCACTAAAAACTTCTCATGTACCTCAAATAATTCTCCTCCTATCTGCAAAGGCATCAAAAAAAATGTTGAAAACAATGGTAAATTAAATAAGAATTATCTTTCAGAAAATGATGGTTAAAATCCGAAAAAAATTGAGAAGACTTTTCTGACCTCCAGGTATTTAAAAAAAATTGAAACTCAATAAAATTTAAAAACTCTGCAAAAAAGAAATTTTTGAAATCTTTTTCTCGAGCGCGGGTAACCATGCTGCATGTCGATCGATTCCAAATTAATTATACTTTTTTAGGACCCTAATACGCTACTTTTCCGCGTTGTAGCGATTT
>JAABKJ010005585.1:0-22887 GCA_011634705.1 Andricus grossulariae | reverse complement strand
AGATAGAGAAAAAGAAGGAAACAGTAAGCCGGAATATTGAAATATTAGAATAGAAAAATATTTTATAGATTTGCTAGGAGAGGTAGAAAGAAATGTTAGGAAAGGAGAGAAATATTTTAGAGAAAGAAAGAAGGAAATAGACATGAAAAAGAAAGAAATAGTCAAGGTGTAGAAATAATGAAAGATGGAAAGACACGTGGCATAGATAAGTTTCAAATGAAGTACGGAAATAGGCGTGAAAAGAACTAAATGAATTTGCATGGATGATGTGAAATAGGGTATGGAGATTGTAGGGTAGTAAGGCTTATTCCCATATTGTAAAAAATATATGTAACTGTGTTTAGAGAAGTTGATGAAGGAAGTTGAAAAAAAAAACGGAAAGCAGAGTAAAGGTAGTAGGAAGAAAAAATTTTCTTCTGGGCCCACTTTTATTTAATATATTTATCTCAGACTTGGAAGAAGACATTAAGAGAAAAGATTGGGGAGGAGTTAGGATCAAAAAAGGAAAGATATAATTACTGACATACATAGACGATGCAGTTTTTATGGTGGAGGATAAAGAGAGGATAGAGGGCTCAATTAAAGGAATGGAAAAATACTTAGATTGGGACCAGTTGAATATAAATGTAGAATAGACCAAGATTATGATGTTCAGAAAAGAAGAGGGAAGAATAAAATGAACTGGAACATGGACCGGCGTAAAGTTAAAAGAAACAAACGAGTTTCAATATTTGGGATATACCTTGCAAACAAATGAAGAGCATAGAGCTAATATAAGGGAAAGGATAAAAAGCGACAGGGGTCATATTACAGACATGGGGCATGAAAAACTGTTTCAAAAAGGATTGTGAGAGGAAAATGTGGTTCTACTTCACGCTCGTGGGGTCGGTACAAAGATATCCAGCGGAGATATGGAGACGGCTAAAAGTGGGAGGAATTAAAAGGTTACAAGAAAGGTATATAAGGTGGATGCTAGTAGTAGACTGGAGGACGTCTGGATATATGGTGAGACAATAAGCAGGTTTGTGGCGACTCAAATGAAGAAAAGGAATGGTGGGGGATTGGGCGAAAATCTTTTTTTAAGAAGATAGGAAAATGGAGAGGGAGGGCGATAAAACTAACGAGATGGGAAGCAGAAAGAAGGGAAAGACAATTAGTAGAAAGATGAGTGATGGTTGAGAAATTGGAATATATTAAATGGTACAAAATGATAAATAGGAAAGAAGTACCATGGTATTCGAAAAAGGCTTCCCGGATAGCACAAAAGTTTCTCTGAACATCCCTAGAACATTCAAATGTAAGGTTCGGAGAATTGCGAAAAATTTCCCAGAAAGGTTCCCGGAAGTAGGTAAATGGCCGCATATCCAGGAAGATTCCCAAGGAAGGTTTTGGGAATGCTCGTAAGTAATTAATTTCATTAAATCAAGGAAATTTATATAATGCGAACATTTTCCAAAAAAATTCCCGGGACCTTCCTTGGGAACCTACCCTGATGCACGGACAATTCTCTGCTGTCAGAAACCTTCGCGGAATCTCCATGAACTTTCGCATTATATAAAATTAATCATAATAAAGTGAAATTATTTCACGAACCTTCCCGGAACCTTCCTTGGAGACCTTTCTTGATACGCGGACATTTACCTACTTTAGGGAACCTTCCTGGAACATTTTTCATGAAAATTCCAGGAACCTTTCTTGGAAATCTTCTTCTATATGCGGACATTCACGTACTTCTCGGAACCTTCCTGGGACATTTTCCGAAATTCTCCGAACCTTACATTGGAATCTTTCAGCAGTTTTCAAGAAAACTTTTGTTCTATCAGGGTGAGGACAGAGGATGGACCATGAAAGCAAGATTCAGATTGGGAAACTATGTAAGAGAAAGATGTGTTAGGGAAAGAAAGATAACAGATAGTGCAGAACTTGTAAATAGGAAGAGGTACGATGGGAGTGGGTATGAGAAGAATGTAGAAGAGGGATTAAAGATATTGGAAGCTGGCAAATTACAAATTAATTATTCAATGTTAAATCCTTTATTTATACAATGAGGTATTGATATGAGCGTGTTCAATGCAAAAATAGGGATTCAATTAGGGATTTTTCAATCCGCAAAATGCACCTGCATCTATTAGGAAATTGGAAAGACAGCATCTTGTTTGGGTCTCTTGGTGTAACGAACTTCTAGGCCCTCACAATTTGATAAGCGATGGTGGAAGTATTTCCTGATATATTGTTCCTCCAACAATACTGGTTCCACATGTTGAATGTTGTCTTTTGATACTTTGACTATTTCATATGCATTCGTTTCTGGATTCACAGCCAATAATGGACACACACGTTCACTCCTGTCGATAAATGCCATGATCCAGCCTCTCACTATTCCTACTCGATAAGTACCGCTCTGAGGTATATCGAAAATAAAACCAGAAGAACCTTCATAATGACGAAGATTAATTACTCGAATTGCTGGTAAATCTGCAAGAATGAATGTTAGAAATTGTTAGTGTAGTGCTGTTGAATTTTTCAACAATTCAAATAATTTCTACGTTTAACATTTAGTGGGGTCTGGATTCAAAAGTGTTTAGTCCAAAAGCAAAAAGTGCAGTGGAAGAATAACTTTATTTCAATAGAGCCCAACAAGAAAATCGAACTATTTTTTGTAAAGCTAATTTCTTTTCCATTATTATTTCTGGGTTAAAAATTCAACTAATTGGTTGAAAATTCAACAATTAAACTTGTTGCAAATTTAATTATTTTGATCCATAGTGAGACAAAAAAATAGTTTCTGTAAAGACATCACTTTTTTGCTTGCACTTTTCATTCGATTTAAACTTTTTTATTTCAGAAACGTTTTTCAATTTTCAAAAATATTGGTTTTTTGGTTGTCTTTTTTCTCCTAAAAAATTTGTCTAATTGGAGAAAAAACATTTTTTTTTTTATTTTAAGATTGATCAAACGATCTGCTGAAACTATCTAGAAACAGCACTTATTATTGTTATTATACTTGCCAACAGGATTACTGAAAACGCCGGTGTGAATCGCAATGATAAAACACAGAATAAGAGTTGCGGTCCACATTTTCTTGGAAAAAAAAAACAGAATTCTAAAGAATTTTGACAAAAGTGTAACAAATTAATGTTCTTCCAAATGTTCCAGTCTATTTGGTGCCAGTCGCTATCTCATTCGTTATTTGTATTTCACAACTCTGCTTTATCAACACACTCAGCCTGCGAAAATAATTCAGATTTATGACATTATTTTCAGTCTAGAAACTCAAAACCTCTCCATGCCTCATTTTTTATTGTACGTCAGATTTATCGTCCATGTCTCATATACCCTGACTATCTTCTACCTCTCTCTACTCATCTTTACCTCTCCTACTATTATTCCTTTTTTTAATTTCATCGTTTTTCTACCCTTTCTTTTTATATATATTTGAATTTCACTCCTATTGTCATTCGTCCCATTTTTTTTCTTGCCTAATCTGCATTTGCAACATCTTGGCGCAAACTCTTTCTTACTCTTTCCCAACCCCTTTTCATCTAGGCTTTTTTCTATCATTATTTCCCGTTGTTGTCCTCCCAATTTCAATTTACTCGTGGTTCAACAATCGTACCATTGGTGAATACAACTACATCCGTCTCACCCAGATTGACCGATAAGAATCGAATCTTCTTGCAACAGAAATCCACTATCCCCAGTGCTTCCTGCATTACCCCGGAGAGCGCATCCACATACCGGCCACGCACAATGAACAGTATATTGTTCGCATAGCATATAACGTGGTAGAACTGACTCGTGATTAGATGAAGCAGTTCATCCATTACCAAGTAGCTACAGCAAGGGCGATAAAATGCCTGTCTGTGGACATCCCGAATCAACCGTTCCACACATAGTGGTATCACCCTTAGTCGTTGTTAGGTTCCTGTTGGCCAACATATGGCAAGTCCATTCCACGACTGCATTCGGCACAGAGTGTGCAATTATGGCAAGTTCCTTCAATATCCATGAAGGTACTAATCGCGAAGTCTTCTTGCTTGAGTTGTCCTTCGATTAGATTTACTGCTCCGCTTAGGGACGTTTCGGTCAAGTGACCAGCTCTATAGGCGTGTTGCTTCTTTTCAAGAGGCCTACTTGATAAGACCTTATCGCGGATATATCTATCCACAAGTCTTTCCACCATTTTTAGTACTTTTCCATACCTTCGGACAAATCACAGTGTCAGACTAGAACTAGCAAGTTTCACGAGCGACCCTATGATGGTCTCTCCATTTTTCTGTAAGAAGAACGGGTCTTCCAGACCAGGCGACTTGTAAGGACTGAATGACTGCAGGACCCATCTGAACCTGGCCGAGGTAACAATCTCACGGGCTAACCGGCATTTAGCGCCCAGTTGAGCCACATATGGCTTTGGTTGCCTCAGATGTGTCATCTTCTTCTTCTCAGACCTTTTAAAGGACGTGAAGTTTTAGAGTGTTGAGAATATCATCCGGATTTCGAGAGAGCAACTTTCCCAATCTAGCCGCCTCTGCTCTTCTCTTGATGTCTGTGCAAAAGTTGGTCCAGCTTTTAAAGGTCGTGAAGTTTTAGAGTGTTGAGAATATCATCCGGATTTCGAGAGAGCAACTTTCCCAATCCAGCCGCCTCTGCCCTTCTCTCGATGTATGTGCAAAAGTTGGCCCAGCTTTCTTGCTTCGTCTTACGTATTGCATCCCTATATTCATTTCTCATTCTCATAAATGAGGTTCATAGTTAATCCATTCTACCAGTACTGGTACGTCTGAAACTCTCTCTCGTTTCCTTGCAAAGCTCTTCGAGTTTTCCGTTCCACCAGTGTGTCTCCTTAGCCTTTCGGGCTCTTGTGAGTCGATAGTTTCTTTTACAACTAGATTTGATGGCCTCTGTATAAATATTAGCTGCCATCTTCAGGATATTAAAGTCTCTAATTGACCTATGCACCTCCGAGAGTGAACTCTTTAGTTCCGTGGAATACTGGCCTAAGTCGGTTCAGCTGCCTTTCTGGCCTACGTAGGGCCCACGGTACGGTAGATTATAACTCGAACTCTATCCATGAGTGATCTGAGAGAGTGGGTTTGTCCAAAACTCTCAACTCTTCAACATTGTCTCTAACACAACCGGTATAGAGAGCGATGTCAATGACTTTTTCGCTGACCGAGTCAGGAAACGTCGGGATATACCCCGTTTTAGGAATATTTGGATAAGTAGTAATTAAATATTCCAATAGATCATCACCTCTTGAGTTGATGTCCGTGCTATCCCAGAAAGTATGGTGCGACTTAGCATCGCACCTCAACAGATGGGGGAGACTAGTTTTACCATTTCTGTAAGATCCTTGGCTATTACTAGCAGATACCTGGAACATAGTTCTAAAAGCAGGACAACGTTGACCCCCTTTGCCAGTATGCAGGCCCTCGGTTTGGCCGCATTGGGGACCCTGTAACAGAACTCAGTGCTCCACCTCCTAATCCCCTTATGGTATCTCAAAGTTACCAAGGTCCTGGATTATTGAGATACCTGTGTGCCTGGCAGCCATGCCTTGCTGCGATGCAAGTTAATTTGGGTAATATTGGGCCAAAGCAGTCATTCAGGTCTACCCCCGAAACTCCCCTGTTCTGACAGGCTTTACCTGTCCCTGATCAGAAACCTTAAGGTGACCCATCCAAGGTGGTACAATGGCTTGTCGTTGAGAACCGCAAGAGCCCACGTTTGATACTTAGGAATCTGACAACAAGGAGTTGTTTGAAAGCTCCTGTTGTGTCATCTTCCTGAGGCTGATCGTGCATGATAATTTGCCAGGACGATGTTTTTAGTGAGGGATGGAGTCCCTTCAACCCCTAAAAGACCACAAACGGATCTACCAGATTACCTGCAACCCACGCCGCAGCCCACAGCATCCTTTGAAGCAAGTGAACCCCACCCACTTTGAGGTCAGCACCTTCCGAATCTGGGTAGAACATATCCGCCACCATTACTGTCAGGGGTTAGTCCTCTGTGCGGCAATCAGTCCTGCCCCCCCCCCCCCACGGACTCCAAGTTCGCCGCCTACTAGCCTGGCTGCCGAAAGAGCCGGTGGCACGGATGCTGCCTGAGTTTGGCTAGCCGGAGAAATAGATTTAGAGATAGGGGTTACGTTAGACTTATTCGGACCCAGGATAGGAGAAAAATCTTGTAGAGATAGAAAGAAGGAAATGGACATCACAAGGAAAGAAATAGTCAAAGTGTAGAAATAATGAAAGATGGAAAGATACCTGGCATAGATAAGTTCCAAATGAAGAACGGAAATATGGGTGAAAAGAACTAAATAAATTTTCATGGATGATGTGAAATAAGGTATGGAGATTGTAGGGCAGTAAAGCTTATCCCCATATTGTAGGAAATATATGTAACTGTGTTTAGAGAGGTTAAAGAAGGAAGTTCGAAAAAGAAGACAAAAAGCAGAGTAAAGGTAGATGGAAGAAAAAATTGTCTTCTGGGCCCACTTTTATATAATATATTTATCTCAGACTTAGAGGAAGACATTAAGAGAAAAGGATGGGGAGGAGTTAGGATGGATAAAGAAAATATATAATTACTGACATACGTAGACGATACACTTTTGATGGCAGATGATAAAAAAGGGATAGAGGGCTTATTGAAGGAATAGTTAAATACTTAGATTGGGTCAAGTTGAATATAAATGTAGAATAGACCAAGATTATGAAGATCAGGAAAGGAGATGAAAGAATAAAATGGACTGCAACATTAACCGGAGTACAGTTCAAAGAAATGAAGGAGTTCAAATATTTGAGATATACCTTGCAAACAAATTAAGAGTAGACTGGAGGACGTCTGGATATATGGTGAGAAAAGTAGAAAATTTGTAGTGAATCTAAGAAAGGAAAAGAATGGCTGGGAATTAAGTGAAAAACAATTTTTTTCGAGAAGATAGAAAAACGAAGAGGAAGGGGGATAAAATTAACGAGATGGGAAGCAGAAAAAAGGGAGAGACAATTCATGGAAAGATGTGTGATGGTTGAGAAATTGAAACATACTAAATGGTACAAGATGATAAACAAGAAAAAAGTATCACAGTATTTAAAAAAGGCTTCCCGGATAGCACAAAAGTGCCCCTAAACATTCCTGGAACATTTTAGTGTATGATTCGGAGAATTGCGAAAAATGTCCCAGGAAGGCTCCCAGAAGTAGGTAAATGGCCGAATGTCCAGGAAGATTCCCAAGGAAGGTTCCGGGAATGCTCATAAGTAGCTAATTTCACTAAATTAAGGAAATTTATATAATGCGAACATTTTCCACGAAAATTCCCGGAATCCTCCATGGGAACCTTCCTTGATGCACGTACAATTCCCTACTGCCAGGAACCTTCGCGGAATGTTCGCGAACTTTCCCATTATATAAAATTAATTATAATAATGCGAATTTCTTTGACGAAGATTCGCGGAACCTTCCTCGGACATCTGCCTTGATACGCGGATATTCACCTACTTCCCGGAACCTTCCTGAGACATTTTTCGGAATTCCCCAAACCTTTCATTGGAATCTTTCAGAAGTTTTCAAGAAAACTTTTGTGCTATCAAGCTGAGGACAGAGGATGGACATATAAGCAAGATTCAGATTGGGAAACGATGTAAGAGAAAGGTGTGTTAGGGAAAGAAAGATAACAGATAGTGTAGAACTTGTAAATGGGAAGAGGTACGATGGGAGTGGGTATGGGAAGAATGTAGAAAAGGGATTGAGGATATTGGAAGCTGGCAAATTACAAATTACTTATTCAAGGTTAAATCCTCTATTTATTCCATGAGGTATTGATATGAGAGTGTTCAATACAATAATAAGGATTCAATTAGTGCTTTTCTAATCCGCAGAATGTACCTGCATCTATTAGGAAATTGGAAAGACAGCATTTTGTCTGGGTCTCTTGGTGTAACGAACTTCTAGGCCCTCACAATTTGATAAGCGATGGTGGAAGTATTTCCTGATATATTGTTCCTCCAACAATACTGGTTCAACATGTTGAATGTTGTCTTTTGATACTTTGACTATTTCATATCCATTCGTTTGTGGATTCACAGCCATTAATGGACGCACACGGCCCCTCCTGTCGATGAATGCCATGATCCAGCCTCTCACTATTCCTACTCGATAAGTACCGCTCTGAGGTATATCGAAAATAAAACCAGAAAAACCTTCATAATGACGAAGATTAATTACTCGAATTGCTGGTAAATCTGCAAGAATGAATGTTAGAAATTGTTAGCATAGTGCTGTTAAATTTTTAAACAATGCAAATAATTTCTACGTTTGACACTTAGTGGGGTCTGGATTCAAAAACGTTTAGTCCAAAATCAAAAAGTGCAGTGAGAAAATAACTGTATTAAAATAGAGCCCAACAAGAAAATCGAACTATTTTTTGTAAAGCTAACGGTTTTCTCTTTGCCGACTAAAAAATGTTGTTTGGTAAGAAATTTATATTCTTGAATAGAAATTTGAACTTTTTTGGATAAAAATGCAACTGTTTGGTTCCAAATTATTTTAATTTGATGAAAATTCCACAATTATATTAAAAAGGTATCCTTTTTGGGAGTCTCATTGAAATCTTTCAGGTGACTGCATTTTTACTGGACCGATCCATAGTGGGACAAAAAAAGTTTCTGCAAAGACATCGCTTTCTTGCCGGCACTTTTCACTGGATTTAAAGTTTTTTATTTGAGAAACGTTTTTCGAATTTCAAAAAGATTGGTCTATTTGGATTATTGATAAAAAATTTGGCTAATTGGAGAAAAAACTTTTTTTATAATTTTTAGGATTGATCAAGCAAGGTCTTATATCTATGCTGAAACTATCTAGAAATGATTTTCAGTGGATCAGAATGACTAAAAAAATTCGATGACGTTATAAAAAAATTAATGAGCAAAAGTTATTCTTCGGGATCGGCAATATATAACTAATTCAAATCCAGAATTTCGGTATAAAACGTGCGTGAAATTAATGCTTCATTACGACCAATTAAAAAAATATGCTATATGGCAACGGTTTGAACAATTTAATCAAAAAACTCGCATTTTTAACTTTTTCAACGAATAAGCTCAATTTTTTCACGGATTCAAGCAAAAACGTCCTTTCAATAACACTTTTCTTCAATACTGATGATTCTTTCCTATACGAGACTATCCTAATTAACAACAATTCTTCTTGTTATTATTATTATTATACTTGCCAACAGGATTGGTGAAAACGCCATAGTAAATCACCATGGTAAAGCACAGAATAAGAGTTGCGGTCCACATTTTTTGGGAAAAAAAGGAATTCTAAATAATTTTTACAAGAGTGTAACAAATGAATGTTCTTCCAAATGATTCAGTCTATGTTGTGCCAGCCGCTAACTCTCCTGTTGTTTGCATTTCAAAACTCTGCTTTGTCAACACACTAAACCTGCGGAAATACTTCAGCTTTATGACATTATTGTTAGTCTAGAAACGCAAAACTTTTCCATGCATCATTTTTATTCTACGTCAGACTGATAGTTTAAATAAAATTAGCATTCGAGGACAACCCTATCGTCCTCCTCCCACTAACTTCTCTGATTTCTCGTGCATGTCTCATATACCCCGACTATCTTGCACCTCTCTCTACTTACCTTTACCTCTCCTACTATTAATCCTTTTTTTTAATTCAATCTCTTTTAGAACCTTCCTTTTTATATATTCCAATTTCACTCTTATTGTCATTTGTCCCGTTTGTTTGCTTCCTTAACCTGCATTTGCAACTTCTTGGCGCAAACTCTTTCTCACTCTTTCCCGACCCCTTTTTATCTAGCCTTGTCTCTATCATTACTGCCAGCCTTCATTATTCCAAATTTCTCATGAAAACCCTATACTTTCTTTTCAAGCCTGCTTCACTTCTCTAACATATCATCCATCCTTTCCTTCCTTATTTTCTCGTCTCTTTTTGCATCCCACTATTCATATATTTGCTTTCTTCCCCTTCTTTCTCTTCTAGTCCCATTTCACCTCACTTTTTGCATTCCGTTGCCTTTTATGCACCTCAGTCCCACAATATACCTTCCATTTGTATTCTTCCCTACTTAGCCCACTTCCTTTTCTCTTCTTTCTTTCCTCTTCTGCTATGTTTCTTATCTTAAACTGCAGATATTCCACACTCCTCAATTCGTATAACTTTACCTTTGCATCTATCAACTATCGTCTACTTGCTTTACTATCTTTGCCCTGCTTCTTTTTTCTCTAAAAGTTATCGATACTTTCTTCATTAAACCCGATCACATCTCCTTTTTCACAATGACTTCTATACCTGCCTCATCACCACATTTTCACCTATCACTTCCTCTTTTATATGACCATCCACTCCCTCATTTCTCCGAAACAAGAAACCTAGGTAGACAATCTCTTTCGCCTCATGCACCGCCTTTCCCTTCCACTTCCACTTACTTCCCTTATCCCGTCCACCTCCTTTTCCTAAAACCGTAATCTTGGACTTTTCTGCATTCAGCTCTAACCTTTTCTTATCCAGGTATCTTCTCAACCTCATCATCATCTCCTTCAAGGCCTGCTTGCTCTTCGCTGACAGCAATATATCACCCGTATATGCGAGTGACCATATTCTAAACCCTTCTGGTCTGACTTCTCCTACCGCTCCGGCCTTGACATTACTTTCCATATCTGCGATCAAAATCGCAAAAAGCATTTGGCTAGGTGGACACCCTTGCCTCAACCCCCTGTCCATCCAAAAACCCTCCGAAAATCCCTCCCCTCCTTTCACCCTATCTTTCGTTTCTTCATATATCTTCCTCACTCTCTCGGTCAGGCCTCTCTCCACTCCACTCTCCTCTATTACCTCTCACAACCTCCCCCTATCCACCAAAGGAAACGGGCCTGTTCCTTTCCCCTCGACATGCTTCCGCAGCCTATCCGCTCTACTCTGGGCATCCCTCTTCTGCCCAATCCTTGAGTACTTTTTCCTTATTATGCTCTCTTACTCGTCTCTCTCCCTTCCCTATTTTCGTCCTTTCGTAACTTTCTGCCCCACTGCTCTCAGTAAATCTATACGACATTTTTTTTCTATTCTACCATATTAATATCATGATATTGATTTATTTTCATCTTGTCTCTGAAATTGATTTCAAACATTATCAAGTTTCAAACTTTTTATCTTAAATTGAGATGTTTTGCTGACATTTTAGTTTTTCTTCAAGTTTGAATTATTATCTGTATTATTCAACAAAATAGACGAAATTGAACAAATATTTTTTACTACGGAAAAAATTCAGCAGACATGGTTCTCACGGTCCAGACTGTTTAAGTTTGGATTCCCCCGATTTAGAGCCAAGGCTATTCGCAGGCAATCCCCGACACTGGCCTTGAACCGAGAGTATGGTGTATTCGTTTCATTTCTCCTATAATTGACAAATTTCTTCCTCCTGTTGTTTTAACCTTTACTTCGTTTTGCTTCCTCACAAAGGAAGCTCAGTAATGAAACTTTTCTTATACGATAAATGTCTAATAAAATGTTCCGAACCATTTTCGGGATGCATATGTGTATGAGTATGGATGTGTGGATATCGCTCTTCTTATCAGCACGATAACTCATTGACGGTTGTAGATGAATTGATAAAAATTTACAGGGCTTATTTTGACCACCAATATCTTACATCTGATACAAAAGATTTTCTAAAATTCAAGGCAACTCGATTGGTTTATAACATCAATTTTTTTGATAGCAAATGAATAAATTTAAGGCAATTTATGAAATTTTGAATATAATTTTTATAGTAAAACTCATTTTATTGTCATAATTGACAGTTAATACAAGAATAAAAACAACACCGGGAATCGAGGCTAATTATTATTCGATCATTATCACCATCAACTGTATTAATGAAAGTTACTTAAGGGAAAATAAATTGTTCCTCTATGAGAAAGCAAATACACCTCTAGTTTCCTGACCTTTCTCTACTCGTCCTCCATTATCAGATAATCAGTTGCTGTTCCCTTTTCCCCTCTCATTTCTCCTACATATTCCCGTTTGCGGACGACCACTGTCTTTCACTTCACTCCTACCGAAAGGTGAGAAGAAAGAGAGGAAGGCAAGTGGGAAGTATAGAAAAACGATGAAAATAAGAGACTGAGAATGAAAAGTTTGGGTTCAATCGAGGGATTAATTAATAGAAAAGAGGATATGGATGCGAGGAGAGTCAGGATAACAGGATGAGATAGAAAGACGATAAAGTAAGAACAAGAAGGATTGATAATAGAAGAGTAAAGGATGGCATGAGTGAGGTGACAGATAGTGGTGGTGCATCTAAACGAACATGTGTAGGAGAAATAAGAGAAGATGAAAGAATAATTGTAACATAATAAAGAAAGTACTAGGGCTATAATAGGAGGTGATTTTCATGCATGATTAGGAGATATCGGAGGAAAGGAGCGGAAAGGATAAGAGTTTGAGGAAGTGAGATGGTTATCTTAAACGAAAATATGGAGGAGGTATCTGGAAGTAAAATATGCACGCCCAGGAAGAGAAAAGGGAACAATAATTGATTATTTGATAGCTCACGACGAGGTGAGAGAGCAGGTCAAGAAAGGAAGAGGAAATTAATCGGTAGAAGTAAAAGAACAATTTAAGAAAAAGGTAAATAATATGGAAATCGAAAAAATAAATGTACACGATGAGATGGAAAGAATAATAGGAGAAATAAAAAGAGTATTAGAGTATACAAGCAAAAAGGATGTAAGTGAAGGAGAGTGTAGATATAAATGGGATAAGGAATGTAAACAGAAGAAGAAAAAAATGAGACTGGAATAAGGAAAATGAATGGAGAAAAGGGATAAGCAGTGGAGAAGAATATAGGAGAAAAAAGAAGTATTCTAAATTGTGCGATAAAATCTATTTTACTTTTTTACTCTATTCTACATCCTTCGTTATCAAACTGTTTTCTCAATTGTCTTTGTGTATGAAAAGTATATATTATCATAGACACAAAATAAAAAGTGTTTAGGGGGAGCTAATTTAAAAATATGTAGGGATGGTCGCAGAATCGCTGCATGGATCCATGTAGGTGTCTATGGTTTCGATCCATAGCTTTTCCCTATAGTCCTCCTACAGAGTCATAGGATCTCTACGAGCTCTTTGCACCTGTTTCCCAGACGCTCGTTTTATAACAGCTTCTTATCTGGGATGACTTCTTGTTATTCAGCTCGTTCTTTGATTTGCAATTGTTGTCCTCCCAATTTTAGTTTACTCGTGGTTCCCCAATCGCATAATCTGGTGAATACAATCGTATCCGTCTCACTCAGATTGACCGATAAGAATCCAATTTTCTTGCAACAGAAATCCACTATCCCCAGTGCTTGCTGCATTACCCCGAAGAACGCATCCACAAACCGGTCACTCACGATGACCAGTATATCGTTTGCATAGCCTATAACGTGGTAGAACTGACTCGTGATGAGATGAAACAGTTCATCCATTACCAAATACTACAGCAGGGGTGATACAATGCCTGCCTGCGGACATCCCGAGTCAACTGTTTCACACCAAGTCGTATCACCACTAGTCGTTGTTAGGTTCTTGTTGGCCAACATACGGCAAGTATATTCCACGACTGCATTCGGCACAGAGTGTGCAATCTCGTGTGCAATCTCAATCCTTCTGTAAGAAGACCGGGTATATGCCATCCACACCAGGAGACTTATAAGGACTGAATGACCTCAGGGCCCATCCGACCCTGGCGGGGGTAACAATCTTGCGGGCTAGCCGCCTTTTAGCGACCAGTTGAGCCACAGGAGGCTTTGGTTGTCTCATATGTGTCACCTCCTTCATCCAGACCTTTTAGAGGACGGAAAATATGCTTCGATCAGGTGAACCAAGGTCTCCTCGTGCGTCACTGAGTATCCTCCGTCGTGAAGTTTTAGAGTGCTGAAAATATCATCCAGATTTTGAAATAGCAGCCTGTACAATCTTGCCGCTCTCGTCTCCATAGTCTCATTCAGAGGCATCGTTAATAAATCAGCTGCCGAAAGAGCCGGTAGCTCAGATGCGGTCTGAGTTTGGCTAGGTGGAGAAATAGATTTAGAGATAGGGGTTATGTTAGACTTATTCGGACCCAACTCTTCTCGCCCTTCCGCCACCTTCCTTCCTCTTTCCATTTTTTTTTTGCATTATTCATTTTGATCCCGCAAGCAGCTAGGATAATGAATGGTTCGCTCCTGCAGAGTTCAGCGTGCAAGAGTAAGACTAATTACGCTGGGAGGTCGACCAGTGTCCCCGAGAGGCCGCTAGGATACTAGTGGGGTGGCCACATTGAGCGAGACACTTAATTAATATCCGTCTCTAGGCCACCACTGAATCGGAGGACTGATTCCTAAACGCTATGCGGGCCGTAGGCCAGAGCCGGTGGAACGTAGAATGGTGGAACCGTCATTTGTTTTCCACATGTGAGTCTCTCGCATTCCTGTTCCGATTCCAAAACTAAAGGTCAGTTCTGGATGGACCTCGACCCAGGGATCCAGAAAGTCCATATCGGCTAGGTACTCTCACCCTTATACCATACTATACTCATACATGCCTGGAGAGCCTTTTTATAGGGATCCTTTCATACATATTCATATACATACAGGCCGAGCTCCGTTTGAACCCCTTGTCTTACACGCTCAAGCCTCTCCACCAGTTTCAAGGTGTTACGGCCCATAGGTGAGGAGTCCTAATTAAATACACAGAACAAACAAAGTGAGAATCTAACGATAATTTCAAGATAACATTTCCCTGAAACAAAAATTAGTCTTGGTACTGTGAATGGTAGCATTACGCAAGGTATAGTTTCGCTCAGACTTGGGGGACGAACCGTCACCTGCTGTCAATTTTCTTTACAGTTTTGCGGCAAAAACAAGAGACGATAGTTTCGTACCACAACTCTGAATGAGATGGAATCCTATCTTGAAATGAGGTGCAACAAAATTTATCCCAGAGTTTTTTCTGTGTGAACAAGAATAACAGGAATAAATAAGTTAAAATATTTATTTAAATATTTTGCAAATAAATGGAGGTTATGGAGCTTATATAAGAGAAGGGATAAAAGGCGACTAGAATAAACATGGCTTGTTAGCATCTTTAGCATCTCCAGTGGAGATATGGGGATGGCAGGAAAAAATGAAAGAGATTAAGAGTTTACAAAGAAGGTATATAAGATGAACGCTAGGGTAAGGCGGTACCTTATGAATAGAGAGGAATGAGAAATTGAATACAAGTTTCGTATTCAATGTTAAATCCTTCATTTATTCTATGAGGTATTGGTATGAGAGTGTTGAATACAATAACAAGGATTGAATAAGTGCTTTTTCAATCTGCAAAATGCTCTTAAATCTCATCGAAAATTGGGACGACAGCATCCGTTTTAGGTCTCTTGGCATAAAATACATCTAGGCCCACACATCTTGATAAGGGTAGGGAGTAGTATTTCCTGATACGATTTTCCGTCAACAAGACGGTTTCAACATGCTGAATGTTGTCTTTTAATATTTTTATTTTGCGTATTTGATTTGTTTCGGGATCCACAGCCAACAATGGACGCACGCGTTCATTCCTGTCAATAAATCCCATGATCCAACCTCTCACTACTCCTACTCGATAAGTATCATGAAGGGGTGTGTTGAGAACCCAACCTCCAGGAGCTTCATAATGACGAAGATTTGGTAGTCGAATTGCTGCTAAATCTGCAAATAGAAATATTCTTGGTTGTTAGTGTAGTACTGCTTAAAGGTATAATTTCTGCGTTTAGTAGCCCAACTGGCCTAATTTTTCTGGAGGATTGGAAACAGCCTTGAAATTGATGAAGATGAACTTCAGTGCTCATTTAAACTATTATTGCGTAGCAAATTATTCCCCTTCTCTCGTTTTTCTATTTAAATATCAACTAAATCCATAGAGCCGAACAAGAAAATCTAACCTTTTTTTGTTGAGCTTAGCACTATTTTTTTTATCAAAACTCCACTACTATACTTTTATATGGGAATTCATTTTTTGTGTTTAAGAATTTTTTCATTTGGTTGAAAATTTAGTTCTTTTTATTTCAACAATTTATTGAAATTTGTTTTCCTTTTTGAGCGAAGCAAGGTTTCGTGGTTGAAAATTCATCTCTTTGATTTACGTATTTATCTCTTCGATTGAAAATGATCATTTTTGTAAAAATTCAACAGCTTTATGAAGAAGTTATCCATTTAAAAATTGGAAATTAAATATGTTGTAAAAAAACACATCTTCTTTGGAGAAGTCTGGCTTTTGCAGCACTTCATATTCCCTGGAATGGGTGCATCGAGGAAGCAAGATTGAAATAATGCTCCGGGTATGAGAGACACAACTTCTCCAGCCTGGTTTTTACAGTACTTTCAGATCCCTAGAGTGAGATCCTCGAAGACACGAGATTAAACCAATACCCCAGGTTTGAAAAACACATTTTCTTGAGGGATGTCTAGTTTTTAAAGTACATTAGAGTCCCTAAAGCGGGTATCTCGATGACCCGAGATTCAACCAATTTCTCAAGTTCAAAAAACATATTTTTAGTAAAATCTGGGTTTTACTCCAGGGATCCTGAAGTACTGTTAAAATCAGAATTCCTCGAAGAAAATGTGTTTTTTACACCTGGGGCATTTTTTCAATCTCGCATCCTCGAGGAACCCACTCCAGGGATCCTGAAGTACTAGACTGGGGCCGCGATTTACCAGAACCTGATATAATAGATGAGTTGGTCTAAGGAGGCGAGCGAGAGAGAGAGAGAGAGGCGCTCAGAAGGTCAGTGGAGTTGCTCAGTTTACGTTACGGTTCGTCACTTTAAAAAGAAACAGGCAATAAGGAGAAGAAAACTGTTCGGAGAACTCAGATTCACCGTCAAGGCTATTGAGATTACCCACAAAACCCCTCTTCTCCCTGTTAATCGCGGTCCCAGTGTATCAAAACCCAACTTCTCCGAAGGAGATGTGTTCTCTACACCTGGGGCTTTGGTTCAATCTCGTATCATATGGGAACCCTCTTCAGGGAACTTAATGTTTCCACACACCAGGGGCGTGTGTTTGATCTCGTATCATTGAGAAACTTACTTCAGGGGCCCGAAAGTACTCAATAATCCAGACTTTCGTGTAGAAGATGTGGTCTGGACACCTGGTGCAGAAGTTAGATGACAGGAATTCGAGATATGGATGAATACAAACGTACAAACGTTTATTTCGGGACTTTCGTTGACGATCTGAAATGTTACTTCATCGAAGAAGATGTTTTTGACTTACCTGTTGTGAACATTTATCGTCGGAACGTCAGAGTACCATCCGGAGAGCGCAGTTAATCACCGCAAGTCAAAATCAGTTTGTAACAATTTTTTTTAAATTTCTCATGGAATTTCCCTAGAACGCTTTCCTTAGAATTTTGCGACATGGGAAATATATACTGCAGTCAAGAATTAAGTTTGAATTTGACATAGTATGATACTTACCATCAGGATTAGTGGAAGTCCTGGTGGAAATCACTAAGATAGAACATAGAATAAGAGTTCTGATCCTCATTTTCTTGAAAAAAGAAAACTAATTTTAGAGAATTTTCACAAGCATGTAAAAAATAAATGTTCTTCCAAATGTTTCAGTGTATTTTTTGCCAGTCGCTATCTCATTCGTTATTTGTATTTCACAACTCTACTTTTTCCACAGCTGAACTTGCGAAAAAACTTTAGATTTATGACATTGTTATGTACAATTTAGTAGCAAAAAATGTGTTATTACATAGTTTCTTCTTTGAAGTTAGAGACTAACAGTGTAAATGAAATTGGGATTCGAAGACAGCCTTATCTTACTTCTACTATTTATCCTTCTTTTTTTCTCTCATCCCTTTTCTATATTTCTCTGTTGCATATTCCTTTTTCACCTCCATTACCATTTCTGTTCATACTTCTGCCTGTTCCAATCTTTCTGTTTTCACTTTTAACCTGCATTTATAACCTCTTGGTAACCTTTCCCTTACTCTTTCCACTCATTTTTCATCCAGCCGTGTTGCTATTATCAGTGCCAGTCTAGCTTGTACTAAATTTCTCCTAAGATACCTATACTTTCTATCCGAAATTGTTACACTCCATCATATCATCCATCTTTTACTTCTTTTACCTATCGTCTTCTTTTGGTTCCTACTATTTATTTTATTTTCCTCTCTCCTGTTCCTTTCTCTTCTAGTGCCCTATGACTGCACTTTCTACTAACTCTTCCCTTTCTACATCCCAATCCCAATATATTCCGTGCACCTGTATTCCTCCATACTTAGCCCACTTCTTTTCTCTTTTTTCCTTTCTTTGTACGCTATGTGCCTTAACTTATGCTTCAGATTTCTTTGTTCCTTTATCAAAATCATCCTCGATTCTCATCAAGCGTTCATATAAAGTTCTCTTTTTAGTGTTTAATTCCCTCCTATGTTCTCGTTTCTACAGGCTCACGAGCGCCATTTATAATACTCTTCCCTTTGCCTTTCCTACACTTTTCACTTCGTGTATCTTTACCCTCGCACCTATTAATAGAGACTATGGAGAGAGCACCCCAGAATAACAATTTGATCGTGTTTGGTGTTGCTGAGGAGAGCGATGAAAATCCAGAGAGCGTTGCTTGTGGGATTTTTGAATCTCATCTTAAAATCGATCTGAAAATTGATCAAATCGATTCTGCTAGACATCTGGGTGGTAAAAAACGAAATTTGTGTCATAGGGCCCCCCATATCCTGATCCGGCTTCGCTCATTCAAATGTCTGTTATAGGCTTTCGTAGGAATGAAGGTTGCAATGGTCCAGAACGGAGCAGTAGGACAGCGCGGGCCCCTGCAGGGGGGTTCAGAGGCGGAGCCCCCCGCAAAGAAAAAAGAAAAAACAGGGTAAGCACATTCCCGACCCGTATCAGCTGGCGGAAATAACACACTCCTGCCCGCTGATACGGGTTGATACTGGCACTCTTGAAGTGCGCATGCATCGCTGTCGTCAGTCGGCCATTTCACATTTTTCACTGGCTCTACAGGCACGGAAGTCGCGTTCAGTGTGCACGTTGGATCAAAAGGTATATAAGATGAACGCTGGTGTAGACTGAAGGACGTCTTGATATATGATGAAACAAGAAGGTAGAAGTAAAGATGTGAGATAGGAGTAAGTGTGGGCAGAATGTAGAAGAGGAATTGAAGATAAAGAAAGCCGGTATGGGTCACGTAGAATCTAAGGCAATACATTATAAATAAAGAGGAATGAGAAATTCAATATGAAAAGTTACGTATTCAATATTAAATTCTTCATTTATTCCGTGAGTTATTGGTATAAGTGTGTTGAATACAATAATATTGATTGAATAGGTGCTTTTCCAATCTGCAAAATGCACCTAAATATCATGAGAAATTGGAACGACAGCATCAGTTTTAGGTCTCTTAGCGTTAAATACTTCTAGGCCCACACATATTGATGCAGGAAGGGAGTAGTATTTCCTAATAGCATTGTCTCCCGGCAATACCGTTTCAATATGCTGAATGTTTTCTTTCAATATTTTGATGTCACGCGTTTGTTGAGTTACGGCATCCACAGCCACCAATGGACGCACACGTCCATTTCTGTCGATGAATCCCATGATCCAGCCTCTGACTACTGCTACTCGATAAGTATCGTGGAGGGGTGTGTGGATAACCATACCTCCAGAGGCGTGGTAAAAACGAAGATTAGGTAGTCGAATTACTGTTGTATCTGCAAGTAGAAATATTCTCGGTAGTGAGGGTAGTACTGTTGAGCTTTTTTTATTGAAACTAACTTTAGTTCAAGGCCTAAAATGTTGGGTAGTCCGACCAAAGATATGAGGTCCTAAATACGGCATGAGTCAGTGGTGGGGACGGCTGATGTATACATATAAACACATATATAAATAAAAAACAAAGGTTAAACAACCACCGCAGGGTCCCAATGGGAGCAACAGTCATCTAAAAATGACATCGGCTCCCAGTTGAACTGCGGTAAATCACACTTATGGCCACGTACCACGACCTTGAGGTGGGTGGTCACAGGGCAAGATGAAATTACGTCGATAGGCCGGCGAAACCCTCGCATGTCTTGAGGACACGAAGCGACCCAAGGTTGACAGCTTTCCACATCCATCTCGCAAGTGCCTTGGAATATTTTTGGCACGCGGGAATGGCTTAAAGGTAACAAACCAGTGATAGTTTCGCACTATCGCTGGAAAATTGTCCGCGACTGCTCATGAATTATTGTAAGCATATTCAGCAGAAACCCTTGGTACAGGGATACTCTAACCGCAACCCGAGGACGCGTTCGGTGGCTTTGTCATAGCCCCTGCAGTTCTATTCCAAAGGAATCGAGACCGAAACCGAATGGTGCGATGGCCGTTAATTTTTAGATGGCAGTTGCTCTCAGTGGGACCCTGCGGTGGTTTTTCAGCCTTGTTTTTTAGTTATATATACACATTTAATCATAATTTAGAAAAAATATATAATATAATTTAAAATTTGAACCGTATCGTTGTGTATATGGAAAGAAGAGATTTTTTTAAGATTTAAATGATTTTAAATTGAAAATAATATATACTACAGTCAAGAATTAAGTTTGAATTTGACATATTATGATACTTACCATCAGGATTAGTGGAAGTCCCGGTGGAAATCACTGAGATAAAACATAGAATAAGAGTTCTGACCCTCATTTTCTTGAGAAAAAAAACTAATTCTGAAGAATTTTCACAAGCGTGTAACATATAAATGTTCTTCTAAATGTTTCTGTGTATTTTGTGCCAATCGCTATCTAATAAGTTATTTGTATTTCACAACTCTGCTTCTTCTACACGTTAAACTTGCGATAATACTTCAGATTTATGACTTTATTATGTACAACTAAGAAGCAAAAAATATATCATTACGCAGTTTCTTTTTCGAATTTAGTGACTAACCGTTTGAATAAAATATGGATTCGCGGACAACCTTATCTTACTTCGACTATTTATTCTTCTTTTTCTCTTTCATCCCTTTTTTATCCTTCCCTCTTGTATGTTCCTTTCTAACCTCCATTACCATTTCTCCTGAACTTCTGCCTATTTCATTCTTTCTCTTTGCATTTTAAACCTGCTTTTGAACCCTCTTGGTAACCTTCCCTTACTCTTTCCAGTCTTGTTACACTCCATCATATCATCCATCTTTTCCTTCTTTTAACCACCGTTTTCTTTCGCTTCCTTCTATTTCTTTTATTTTCTTGTCTCTTGTTCCTTTCTCTCCTAGTACCCTATGACTGCACTTTCTAATAACTCTTCTTCTTCTGCATCCAAATCCCAATATATTCCGTTCACCTGTATTCTTCCATACATATCCCAATTCGTTTTTCCTTCTTTTTTTCCTTTTACGCTATGCTCTTTAACTTATAATGCAGATTTCTTTCTTCCTATGTCAAGACCATCCTCTGTTTTCTGCGAGCTTCCATGTAACGCCCTCTTTCTTGTAATTAATTCTCTCCTATTTTCCCGTTTCTTTAGTCTATCAATAGAGGAAATTGGAGAGAGCGCTTAGAAATAACAATTTGATCGCGGTTGGAGTTGCTGAAGAGAGCGATGAAAATCTGAAGAGCGTGGCTTGTGATATTTTTGAATTTCATCTTAATGTCGATCTGGAAATTGATCAAATTGATTCTGATAGACATCTGGGTAGTAAATAGCAAAAGGTATTTCTGAGAGCCCGCAATATCCTGATCTAGCTTCGCTCATTCAAAGATAAAACGCTCATATTGGCCCACTGGAGAACATTCGTCGTACTGGAATAATTTATTTCCGAAAATTATACAAAATAGGTCCAGAAGGAGAGATAAACTCCGTCTCTGACTTCTTTTTTGTCTGTGTCCCCTAATAATATTTTTATTTCACATATAATTATTGACATCTCTTCGTTTGTATTTTGTTCGCCCATTTTAGTATAATTTGCCGTAGCTTCACATTTTTCTTTTGCTTCTATTGACCAATTTCTTCCTCCTGCTTTTTTAACCTTTACTTTATTTTGCTTCCTCACAGAGAAAGCTTAGTATTCGTTACAATTTCAAACATTTTGAAAATGATTTGATCAAACACCGTGAGTTAAGTCGAATTAATTCATCATTATCAACATTAACTGTATTAATGAAAGTTTCTGAAGAAAAAATTATTCATTCATCTTCTATGAGAAAGCAAATCCAGCTCTAGTTTCTTGACCTTTTTTTTACCTCCGCCTCCATTATCACCTAATAAATTACTGTTGCCTTTTCTCCTTGATATTTCCATTTACAGACACCCACTGTCTTTCACCTCCCTTCTGCGAGAAAGAGCAAGAAAGAGAAAGGCAAGTGGAAAGTATAGAAAAACGATAACAAAAAAGAGTTGCTTTTTTCGATGTTTTTTACGTAGTGTTCCCAGAGTGTTGGAGGTGCGACATTAATTACAGCTTCACACAACTTCCAAACTTCATGAATTTTGAAAGTTGTATTCTATTCAGCAACCTTTTTTTCACGTATGCTCATACATACTCTATGGAATTAAACTCACAGTGTGCTACAGGCAACCAGAGCAGTTGAACGTCACTTCCTCTCTAATCTTGTGTTATTTTTTCTAGCAAGTAACATTTCTCAAATTTTTATGGCAAGCACAGTTGTATGAGATATGGCTTCGTCAAATCTTCAAATGATTCAGTGTCTCAACCACGGCTGATGACTCAAAAACCCTAACCTAGTTACGATTTCGATTCATTCTGTCGACCTATTGCAGCATTTTGGCGTGTTTACGTTTTTGTTCTTTGATTTTGGGATCACAAGAGTGCTGAGAAAGGAACGCGTACGGAATAA